>JASXSY010001847.1:0-147316 GCA_034509805.1 Sipha maydis | reverse complement strand
CTCACAAATTAAATGTAGTGAAAAAAAAACAAATGTACGCGTGCGCACAAGCGACGTTGCATCCACCGAACGTATACATCCGATTGAAAATATCAAATATTTACATGCTCACATGACAATTTACATGCTTACCAAATCGTTTTTTTATTACTGATTGATTCTGTTTATATTTAAAAAGCAATGTCTACGTATTGTAATAATCAGTCGGTTAAGTGGAAACATTTCGATTTTAAATCGAAAAAATCTATTAGCAAATGCTCGATAGGTTACACTAACATACGTATTCGTTTTTATCGCGTAATTATAAATTTTAAAATGTTTTTATTTCATTTTTTATTCACTACTGAATACCGAATCAATTATCCGGTAATATAGTGTTTTATTTCGACTTTCACTTCAGTTTACTTTGTTCGACGTCGGAAGCCCTTAAATATTGAATAGATAAAATACTTCTTAATTACAATTCACTGCGGCGACCCCAAAGTAAATAGTGCAATATATAATATATATTGCACTATTTACTTTGCATATTATACATGTATATATATATATATATGTATACAATGTAACGCATTCTCGTCAGTCCTTCAGATCTTATGATAATACCGATTTTAATAGCCAAGGATTGATTAAAAAGGCGTTTACTAGTTGTACATTTATTATAATTAGTACATGTATTGCTCTTATGTACATACAATAAATGTTATATGCATATCATTTAATATTTGCTATTAGCTTTAACTATTTATTTTGGTAATTAGGCGTTTCGTTTATTATTTTTTAAACTACATTTTATTCATTTTCGAAATCAAATGTCCAAACGCGTATACTGTTATGAAAGAGAAAAATAATAACGCAAAACATTTCAGTTGATTACAATCGCGATTATTAATTCAAATATTTTTCTTCGCTGTTTACTACGATATAGGTGTTGATAAATTAATAACGGTTAAAATAAAATATTTTTGGCACGTAATATAAGTGGTATATGTCGTGTAATCTATTTTAAAATGTAACGAGAGAACTTATTAAATAACGACTTGGTACGTATTCATTTCCCGGCGGCCAAACATGTATGTCGTGTAACCGTTTAATATAATTCGTTGGCCTTTTAGTAAGAACATAAATAAAATACATTACATATGTAAATTGTTAAATTCTCAAAACGATTTGACATTTAAAATTGTTGAAATGAGGAAAATTATTCAACGAAAACGTTATAATGTATAAAACATATTATCCTTTGTACACTAAACACAAACAATATATATATATATATAATTGTGTGTGTGTGTGTGTGTGTGTGTGTGTATGTGTGTAGCGTGAGTGCACGCAAATAGTATTCGCATAAAAATTTTAGTTATTGAATACTCTGCGCAGCCTTGAGATAGGCACAATTTATAGTCAGCACGTGTGTGTCAAAAAGATCTAAGAAAAATAGCAATAACAATATAATGTCCAGAGCAGAGTTCGCGAACAACGAATGCTTAACGTTTTCATTACGTTTTGTACGCGTCGCATCTTATGAAAATGGAACGGAACAACTACTCGAAACCGATTGGAAAAACAACGATTTATAAATTTATCGATGTTTCGAAATAATTTTTTTTTTCAGAAAAACAATTTTCAAACGCTAATGATTAATTCATTCATTAACTTCATGTGATGTTCTCCAATAGTAAAAATAAAACTAGAGGATTTTTAATATTTAAAAAAAATACCGTGACTGGTACATTTTTTGACCACAAAAGAACCACGAGTGTTTTAAATACATACACAGTACTCACAGTTAATAATTATATTCAATGGATCAGTCAAAATCGATCATAATAACTGATGGTCATTACAAACATGATGTATAAGAAATTTAAAACTCGATCACACATGCGTATGAACATATGTATTGTATGTACCTAATATGTATATTACACATACACATTATACAGATATTAGTACAATGTAAGTATTTTAAAAAACGTACATAACTAGATGTAATCAATGATCTATTATTATTATTATTCTTATCGATTTTTAATTCGCAATTAATTATAGGAAAGGGATGTCACCGCTCACCGCCATGCTGAATAGCCTCGTATTATAACCGTCGCCGCGATAGCTGTATTCGGATATGCGACTGTATACGGCTACCAAATAATGAAAAATTCCGTGTTGATATTAAAGTCAATATGTAAATAAAAACGTTAATCGTGCTGCGAGAGTATAAGACGAGATGTAAAATTAGGAAGTGCTAACGG
Source organism: Sipha maydis (assembly GCA_034509805.1). Taxonomy (NCBI): domain Eukaryota; kingdom Metazoa; phylum Arthropoda; class Insecta; order Hemiptera; family Aphididae; genus Sipha; species Sipha maydis. The sequence goes on along the minus strand of JASXSY010001847.1, from coordinate 145,061 downwards.
ATGGAAACAACTACACCGAATCTGCTTCGTTGTCACGAACACGTCTCCATCGGTGGTCGCGCTAAAGTCGTGTAGGGAAGTTGAACCTTCAGTTCGTGGTGCACGCATTGGCACCCCGCATCACGTGCGTGAAGTTGGCCCCCCCACCATGACCGATTTTTTTGAAAATGATGTACTCATTTTGCAAATAATTTGCAAACATTTGCAAATTGGTTTTTAGAATTTGCATATCATTTCCCTGGCTGCTATAAGCAAAATAAGACAGGGGGGCCAACTTCACGCAGCCCCCCTTTTGAGCTACGAATTTCAAAATGATACCAACATTTTGCAAATAATTTGCAAACATTTGCAAATTGGTTTTTAGAATTTGCAAATTATTTCTCTGGTTCGATGTGCGTCCAATGACTGTTGATCAATTTGTAGTTATTCACCTAAAGAGTATCGATAGTAATGCAAAACTTTTCCGCAGTAAGCAACTATGAAATGCTAGCTCAAACAATGATATATCACCACAATTAGACTAAAATACAACTTCTAAAAATATTTATTCGGCGAATTCAACAGATAAAAATTGTAGCGATGAAAATGTTGTAATTGGTTATCAAAAATCAGATTGTACATTATCAGATGACGATGGAACAATTAGTTCAAGTGAAGAATCTAAAATATCTGCGAATTCTCTAGATGAAATTGAAAATTGGCGTGGAAAGGGATCTAAAGAAATATTATTTCCAGCCAAAAGTACGAAGGCTAAAAAAAAATTAAGACAAACAAAATATACGGAGTCGACACAGGAAATTGAAAAAATTTTATCAAATAGATCAACACGTTCATCCAAAAATAATTTTTTAGTCAACGGAAATATGACTACACTTATAACAATAAAAAAAAAATGTTACCTGGTTCACAACACTTGCCCATTTGATTCAATTATAATGGCATACATACATATACCTTAATACAAAAATATCATAAATGTAAATTCAAATTTTTTTCTTAAATTTTGTCAGAAGCTAGCCACCAAACCGTGTTCTACAAATATATATAAAGAGCGGTTAATATGTCTTCAAATGTTTTCATAGAAGATATCGGCGTAACAGATATCAAACTCATAGACGCAAGATGCAACGTGAGTTATATGGTCACTAGTTTTTTAAAAAGTATGCCATCCGCCATTGATTAACATCACAGAAAAAAATACATCAAGTCCGAAAATAATTTCAAACTTCAAAAATAGCAATTTATATGATTTGGAAAATAGTTTGAGAGTATACAGCGAAGAAAAAAAAATTAAATGTACAAAACCAAACTGTTTATGATTTTTAAATGTTACTAGAGTTCTGAAAAATCATTTATTTATCAAGACCAATTTAATTTCTGAATACAACGAATACTCACTAGCTGACTTGTAGTATAGTCTAACAATTGACAATATCAGGTATTGTATATAATTATTTAAAAAAATATTATTTAATTAATTGTTTTGAATAATGTTTAGATATATATTATCTAGAGCTGTTTCGTATGGACACGACCATTATGCTGCGTATGTATATCGTGTAAACGGCTGGAAAGTACACAATGATTTGGTGAAAAAATAAAAAGAACCCCTAGTCTTATTTTGCTTATGGGGATTGGAAGTGGCGATTTTCTGTCTTTGTCTAACACACGTGAAACATAGGATTATAGACGTGTTCTATTTCCAACGTACCGGTTGATACAATAAAGTGATAAGAATTCTGAAAACAGATTTGAATTTGTTATCAAAAAAAAAAAAAAATGTACAGTCAACTTAGAATATTATGTGCTTTCTTCTGACTAATGTTTTTCCCAAAACCCTAGCATATTTATATTATTATCCAATTACAACATTATATTGTTATTACGTCTTATTACTTATCTAAAACACATACATAGGATAGTTTGTAAGAAAAACAGCTAATTTTAGAACAGATTCAACATTTTTAATTTTTTTTTTTTCAATCATTATTAAAAATATATTAAGTGGAATGTCACATGTTCTATGAGGTACAGTTAAATTTAATTCAAGAAAAATATTAAAAACAATCAAAATTTGGGTTAAAAATTGAGACAATTTATCAATTAAAAATTGGGTTAAAATGTTTTAAATGTCTTATCATGGCTTCAAGTAAAAAAAAATTGCCGACTTGCTCCATACATAGCCAGTCCACCTATTCCTTGAAACCGTGATCATAGTGTATATTAATTGTAACTAGAATAAATCAACTATTTATTAGACTGATTAATATGCGGAGAAATAGTATAGGTTCTATGTAAAAAATAATATAATACTCTGATTAGAATTTTATAACCCAACATTTATATTCAAAAATGCAAAAATCTAATACTTGGATTTCTAAATCCGGGTTTACGGTTAATTCGAAATTATTTCACATCAGTAGAGTACGCACACATATGAGCACGATCAACGTTTTGTGCCCCAATGATCTCTCTCTAAGGGCCGTTACACACGAGCGATATTTCTTCGTACGATAATATAATAGTACTATATAATTTTGGAATTTGTAATTCTACATTTTCACAAGACACACGTCTGCAAACACAGTGATTGTTATACAGAGTCTATTTATTTTTTCAATAATTTAATATATTAAATAAATCCTTACTGCAATGAATACCATTGTTATGCACTATCGGCCGGAGCGGTTGCTTTCATCGCAGGATGTCATGGTACTGAATTTGTTTTTTTTTTGGTTTATCGAACGATAATTATCGTTCGTGCTTTATAATCAGTATATTCTTAGACATATTTATTGAAATATTTTACCCGTACGATATTCTTATCGTCTGGAATATTAAAGCGCATCCGACATATTTCGAGGTATCGTACGACATTTCATCGTGATCGTGTAAATAGCTCTATTTGTAATTTAAATTATCGTACGATGAAATATCGCTCGTGTGTAACGGCCCGAATGGTTACGACTACCGTACACGTCAACGTGTTCACGTCTATGCACGATTTTGCGTTTAAAATACCGTGCTGATGCGCGCTCGCGGTACGTTCCTGCGCGTACGCTTCTAGAAGTATACACGAGCGACAGGTTTTGCGAAAATCCGAAAACGCATTCAACACGATTGTGACGACAACGATGCTCGCATTATTAAATAGGTACGTGTAGTGTATCCGAACTCGGAAATGTTGTCCGTAGTAGTGCTCTCGCGTATCATAACCAGAGGCGGATTTATCTTTTTTACAGTTACAGACACCAACATTTTTCCTCCTCTATAATAGATGAACAAGTTACAATACCCCTCCAAAATACCTACTCTAAATATGAAGTATATAGATAAAAGTAGTGGACATATATTTGAATTTAATTAGTTTTCCAATTTATGATACGTTTGATGTTTTTTAATAAAACACTACAAAATTTGCCACCCCCAAATGTTGCCTCCCTAGGCAGCTGTCTACAGTGCCCAATGGGAAATCCGCCTCTGATCAATACAAAACGTGAATATCGCGCGTAACGTTCAGCATTGCGGATTACCGCGAGATGTGATGTTGCGTGCGAAAATCGTACACGATAAAACGATGACGGTGTTGACCTGCGAGTCTGCGTACGCGCTTACGTCGTGTTGTGCATCTCGATCGCCGCGATATGTGAGGTATATTTACCGAGCAAGGCGACGAACGCAATATTCTGCTACGTACAGCGTTCGTAAATGCGAATTGAAATCCGATATGTTTTAGGATTACGAGTATACGAGAAGCCGCAATAATCGGACAGCCGATCGCCATATCTGTATGGTCAGCGTTGAACAACGTTTAACCGAGGTACCCTAGGTGGACACTATGTACACACAGTTCGCCATGAACAATAAACTTGTACGCCGCGTAAAATTTAATTATTTAAGTAGTTTAATTTCACGTTTTTTTTTTTTTTTTTTACTCCATAGCCTATGTCGTATACGAGTATTTAATTTATTTTTTCGCATTCTCGAATTTACCAGTCCACGTGAAATAAATTGCGAAACATGTAGTGTGGATAAATACACAGAATCTTTTAAATCATTTTTGCATTTTTTACAACTTTTTAGAACATCAATATCCAATCGGATTATGATTGCGTATACATTTTTTTTTCAAATAAAATACATATTTATAGGTCCCCCGGTTCAAGAAATAAACGTTTTATCAATCGTTCTTTAGAATATTGCTCGCACCATTTTCTACAGGATGCGTGTGCTGACACAAAAAGAGTAAAACCGAGTATGAGCAAATAAAACGTTTTCTTTGACATCGAATCATTAAGAAGTCCGCATGAAAGTAAGTATATCATAATACTATGTTTACCGAGTGTCGCCGATGCCAACGTTAACATAATAATATACACGATGCGGTACTTGTCAAAGTTACACGCATAAATCGTCCTATCGTGGGTGAGACGTATTTACGTGTGTTGCGTGGGTACGAATACAAAAAACAAAAACAAACATTCTGCGGGGCACCCTTGAGTGCTGAGAACATATTCTTCCAATTCCGTGCATTTACAAATACGTCGTGCCTGTAGAATTCTTCGACTACGCGTGGTCACACGTTAGTCAACAAGTTTTTAGTGTCCCGACGTAATGTGCTACCGAAAGCGTGCTATCTGGAAAACGATTTCGCCACTATTCGTTGATTCGATAATCGGAAGAAAAAAAAAACACAATAAATATTCATTTAGCGCCTGTCTAACGGTTAAGTTTTCGGTTGCCACGACGACGCTTCGGAAGGCTCTTTCGACACATCGACCGTCGTGCGGCATGAAAACTGCTGTTCAACGCAGACATCGAGCAGAAGTTATCGGTATAGTTGAAAATCGCATCACGAACACGCTTTCCATAGCCGGTCCGATCAGCGCCGCCGTCGGATCGACACGACTTGCTTCCTGTGCGCATCGCAGTCGCTCTTGCGAACGCTACCGGGATAGGCTCGCAGCGGTCCGTTTCGTTGTCGGCGAAAACGTCGACGTGACGCGAGATGCGCGACACCGTCTGCGTCGGCGGTCGAAAACGACAAAATGTCGGCGATCCCAACGGCGCGCGCGATCCCGCGTTCCCGACCGGCGCTTAAAGGCCCGAACAACGCGGCGCAAACGATCTCGGTGTCGTTCGCGGCTGTCCGGACGTTCGCATTTGAACAACTGTACGCATGCGTATGTGCACACGATATTATCGTCTGGACGGCGGTGAAGAGAAGATTCGCTCTCAAGGCGGCCGGGGTCGGGGCGGTCCGTCGGCGGCCTCGGGCGCGTTCCCATTCGCGGCCGGGCGCGCGCTCGTCCGGCCGAACCGGTCACGAACCGGCCGCGGCGGCGGGGTTGCCACCGCCACCCTTCACCACCACCCCCCCCCCAAGGCTCGTTCGCGGCGGCGAAGTGCATTAGCGGCTCAATTAGAACTTGCGGAGCCCGGACGTGCCCATTAAACGGCTTTTAACCGAGACCGAAAATCGTTTGCTCTCGGTGAAATCGTTTTCCGACGCCGCCGACGACGACTCGCCCGCCCCCGCCGCTGACTGCACGGCGCGCGCGTGTGATTACGATTACGTGCGCCGGCTAGGCTTCGAGGAAAAACCACCGTTTATGCGCCTCGCACGGTCTCGACGAGCAAGTTACCCGATTCACACGTTGCGGACCAGCTGTATTTAAATTCACACCGGTGCATGCGCGTTCGCACGTACGAAACAAGAGGATTCGTGTACTGTGGATGATAGGGGGAAGGGGAGAGGGAACTGAGTGTGACCGAAAAACGGTTCGGGTGCGAGTGAACGATCCGAAGAAGGTGATCGACTTAATCGTTTTATCGGTCGACGGCGCGCGTTTTCGAAACGGTTTTTATTTCCGTACAAGACTTCCGCGACTTCTTTTACCGACAATCGGGTTTCACTCACTCGCGACCCCTGAGTATCTTAGACGAGGAATGTAGCACACCGAGGGAAGATTGCTAAACTAAACGCAATCTGAAATTCGCTTGAACGAAGGTCGAAATCATTTCACCGCATATTTCATTTTTTTTTTTTTTTTTTTTTTGGGAAGTATCTGTTGAAAAAAGCATCGCATGCGTTTTATTACTATCGTTATGGTTATTATTAATTGGTAAAATAAACCTCGGCGAGGCAGAAAAATACTGAAACGAAAATGTTCGAAAAAATTATTAACTACATAGAATTCCATTGTATTCGTTTTACGTAAAGCTCTTCTGAAACATTAACAATCATTTGCTTCCAAGGAGAATTTAGTGTTTGAAATCAAATAATCAGGGACAATTGTCTTATAATTTTATAAAGCAACAATTTCATTTTCGTGTTGGTGTTTTAAATACATATCCCATCAAAATATTCACTATGTTTTTCAAAGAGAAATTATTCAGCAAAATCAATAACAATTATTTACGCGTAATGAAGTAATGGTTCAACATAAATTTAGATAATCAAACATATAGTTATTGTCTATTATTAAGTAATACTTATATAGATAGTAGTAGTTTCCAAAGACGCAGGGTAAATGTTGGATAAGATTATATCGTGAATAATTTTCAAAAAATCGTATGGAAATTAAATGTTCTATTGACAATTTTCCTTTGCTCGATTGTCATGTTTACGCGACAGTAAATGTATACAAAATTTTAAAAACACTGAGACATTGTTTAAGTAATGTAATTATAATATTGCGGTAAACAATCAATTTGTTTCTGACTTTGGTGAATTTCAACAAACGCAACACTGCATGTATACAATTAGAAACGAAATAACATTGTTACTAAAAATAGTGTGCTGTTTATTATAAATGCGTACAAAAGTCATTAACACAATTCATGTTTCATATATAATGCGGAATTTCAAGAAACCAAGTTCTACCTTTACAGTCGTGTTATGTGAGAATGCTACGTGTTTAACCCCGTTTGGTTTGCAACGAACTTCAAAGGCATTGCATTTCGACTTCAACAATGCCGACATTCCTCTGGAGAAAATTACAAACTGATACTTAGTATTTACTACTAAGTAGGAATTCAATTAATTAGCAACGCAACGTAATGGTTAAATTAACAATGTTTTAATTAACATTACTGTTATTTCATATTCATTGGTAATACTGCAAAATATGTGTCAAACAGTAATTAATTATAATTTTATAAAGTCTGTTGCGAAATGCTGATGTTAACTAATTGTCAAACTGAACTTGAACACTTAAAATATTCATTTCGAGAACAATAACAAGCATATGTAAGGGTTAGACACATGATATGTTATACATAGTGCATACGCATTTTCTGATAAAAAAAAGAAAATATACACCGTTGACCTATTTATAAATTTCTCTGTTCCGTTAAGAAAAACTATCCAAACGATGCAGACATTTTAAATAAGCGTTAACTTCATATCCACTCAGACGCATTCATGCATTATACAACGTCTATATAAAGTACAGTTTTAAACTTCAATCGAAGAAATATTTAAGTGTACAGAACTCGAGTACGTATTAAATTTAAATTTGAATAAAGCGTAACAACTGGTAGCACTTATATCCTACGAGAAGTACCAACCATTATCAATCATTCACACGCGCAACAGTTCTGCGAAAACGTCGAATGGAATGAGAAAAAAAGTTTTACGTTCGTCCGATTCACCAGACGTATTTTTAAACGAGAAAAAGTGTCGCATCAAAAGCAATAAGCGATTTTAGTGCGAAAATAGTGAAGGAACTTTAATTTTAATTTTTAAATGTTTCCGACTCGGTCGCTAAACTTACTGCCAGTGAACAAGTTTTTTTTAACGTTGTACGGAACAAGTGATAATTGATGAAAAATAAGTAAAAATACATAACGCTCGAACAGAGCGGGGAGGGGTAGAGAGTAATTTTCGATGTGAAAATAATGAGTTTTACGGACGTAGTGCGCTGGAAAAAGTCCATTAGGTTCAATCTTTGCCGCGTCCAGGCCAATATAACAAGATAAAGACGTGCCACCTTGATATTAAATATTAAAACCGAGATCGTGTTCATTATAGCGAGTTGCCGCGGTCCATTGTCGTCATCGGGATTTTGAATAGCAATTCGACAGGGGTGAATTAACAGCCGAGAGAGAAAACGATCCGTAAATTAAAACTATTATTAAAATAGATTGAGCCTGGGACGAGATGGATTTAATATGATTTCTCGTCCGTCGAGCGCGTGCTTCGCGCATTATAATATTAATGATAATAATGTTCTCATCTTGCTGGTATAAAACGTATATTTATATTTTATATTTCGTAAGAACCGTTCAATGCATTTGAAGAACACCACCCCACCCCCGCCACTGCAGTTTACCCGGTCCAGGTGTAGCGTGCACCGACCATGGTTCTAAGCTATGAAAGTACCCAAAGGAGAAGTGTACGAAGAGAATCAATTTGTAAAATATTAAAACTACAAACATATTCGTAGAAGCATTACGTTTAGATTTGCGAACGTCGAACCGACGTAAAAGTAACAACCGAACGGTTGTTTTTTTAACGTTTCCGACACAATTCAAGGGTGGAATCACCTGCAGTTTTCGGAAACAAGTGTCACGAAACCTGCACCGAATTCCGCATGAACATCAATGGAAACGATTCGTTAACAAAGATTCGGGTTTCGATGAGATGAAAGTAACGCTTAGAGTACAAAGTTATAGCTGGCGCATTTGGTGAGACATTGCTGGAACGAAATCAAACGTGTCGAAACATTCTGCTAAAAAATGTACGTAATTATAACGATCGCGCCGAGAGGTGCGCACGAAAACGTATTCACGGACGCATTTTCTAGTCGAATGCGATTTGCCCGGAAATGTTCGCTTCGAACATTTTCACGGTGTACGATCATTTTTCCCTCCCGTCACCGCACGCGAATGTACATGCACTACGTATTATGTGCATAAAAAAATCGTCTAGATATTGTTCACAAGGACGTTGTCGATGTTAACCTCGGTCACGCACGTTGCTCGGCATGAGGTTAACGGAACGGGACCGATTTAAGGCGGACGGGGTTACCGGCTGTCGTGAGGTTTGGATAGCCCTCGTCAACCTCCCCCGCAACCGAGGGTTTTCTTGAACGCGGACCGATAGCGAAATGGACATGTTATTACTACTATTATTGTTGTTGTAGTTGTTACGTGTAGGATATAATGAACGTACCTCTCTAACGAGCACGGTTCAATAATGATATTATAATATTATTCGAAACGGACGTGTGCGACACCCCACACACGCGCGATGGTATCGAGTTTTTCGAATTCCGCGCGCGTCAAAGTCCCCGTCGAAACGGTCGGGCTCGCGTACTTACTTATTATGTCATCATGCTGACCGGTGCACGCACGCGCGTATCTACATATTATTATTATTACGACGACAAGTCGGGAGCGCAGTGGCAACAGCAACTGTACACGTCAAGACACGCGGCCCCGGCGCGGACGTCGTGAGTGATGGAGTGAGGCCGTCGAGGCGCTATCTTTGCGTTGCTCTCGTCGTGTATTAATTAATGCCAAACAACCGCGTTCCGTCGACGAGGGGGTGGGTGAGGGGAAATAGGTATATCTCGTAGCCGTTAATTGAAGTTGAAGTGTGAACGTTTTATAAAACGATCGGAACCGGAAAGCTTGTTAATCGTGCCGCGCGCGACGCCCCAAACACCCACCACAGGTCTCTGATCGCGAACAAACCGTGCATATTAATGGGACGTGGAAAAAAAAAAAAATCGAAAACGATAAAAATAAAATACCGCGTTAATTATTATCGTCGTCCGACGATCGCGAGATTAAGCGTGTAGAAGGCAGAGGTTAGGAAAACGCCCAGCAGTTGTTTTCGTTTAAAACACGTATACACATATGCACATATGCACACATTACGCGCAACACGTAACACACACACACACACACGCTATACGTACGCTTTCGTCCGCGTTGTATCACGTGTATCCTGTCGTACACGGTGTGCGTCGTGTTACACGTGCAACCCGGGTTAGGTTAGAGCCGGACTGTTACCCCGGTCACTGGGGGCGCTAATACACAAGCGGCGACACGCTTCGGACGATCGGTTTGATGTGAACAATTTTTTTAGGAAAAACGAAACGTGTTCGCAATGTCCCACAGTCCACGACGATCGGTTGACCGATTTCGAAACAACGTGCAAGCACGGTTGGATTGGGTGCTTGGACGTGGTGCGCGTCATTAAACGTTTGCCTTGGTGTTGAACGATAATACGGAATACAAAAGTGTTTTACGATTTTTGAACTTTTTATGTTTTTTCTGTGCAGCGACGGCGAGCAGTCGCAAGCTTTAACGCGGCAACGTTTCGATTTCAAAACTTCTCAAAAGCGGTTGGCAAACAACTCAAAATCACGGTTTTCTCACGCACCCGACGAGTTCTAGTCTATCACGATCGTACGGCGTTTCGGACTCTAGGGGTTTGTCGCAGTCGGCCCGCGACCACCGCGCGCGATCGCCTACAATCTACGACGTTGTCGCAACAATTATTAGTTGACCGACACCGACCGCGCCACGTCTCCGGCGCGATGTCGTCGTTGTACTCGTGACGCTCGTAACCATCTCCATCGTCCTTATCAGTCACATCCTGTAACGTGTGTGTGTGTGTGTGTGTGTGTGTGTGTGTTAATGTGTGTCCGGTTACGTGATACGAATGTTTGATCGACCGCGCGCGCACAAAGTTTTTTCGCTACGCAATTGGACACGATCGCACGCGCGTTTACTGCCGAAACGAAAAACACGAGGAAAAAACAAAAAAGAAACAAATCAAAACGAAACGAAAAACGTGGGCGGCGAGGGTAGAGGACGTTATTAGAATATATTACGCTGCACGCGCATATAGTACTTAACTAGCTTCGCGTACACTGTGTTGTGTACGCCGTCGCGAGTACACGTTTAAAATCACATAAATCAAACGCCCCCGCGTGGTCCTTGGTATCACATTTTTCGTCGCGTCGCCCTCCTCCACCGTTAACATTACGTACCCGTGCACTTCGGTACCACAATATTTGAATGGCGAGCGATTACGACTTTCTTGCGCGTACCGCCACCGTTCCCCCTCCCCATCATTAACGTCGCTACCACGACGAGTGGAAAATAATAATTCGTCCGTCCGCGGTGAACCCGTTTTCGTACGTCATTTCAGTGCACGTGTGCGTACGACGATTTATGGAATATTTTTCGCGAAGTTACAACACCTGTTTCTGTGAACACATCGAAAACCGTTATGTTTTGATGGATCCCTAAACAACATGGACGTTTATGCGTGTGAATATTATTTATAAACATTATAATATCCCGGTCGCCGGCGAATCACTCTTGAAACTGTACGACTATTTGGTAACAGAAAAATAAAAATAAAATTCGTTAATTCTATCCGATTACTATTACTACGGCGATGGAGGTTATAACTGTACGTTTATTAACAATGACATCGAATACAATGGTTTAACAATTCAATTAACGAGTACAATACAAATCAACAAGAAAATAATAGACATAATTATGAGAGTAAAGGTGGGCTCAGCATTGGCGTAAAACAAAATACGTCTCAGTGGCTTATTTGGCAACTAATGGTCGATTGGACATGCATGACGTTATGACGATAAACATTTATCGAATCGATTGGATTTAAGTAAATGAACGACGTCTCGTTGTACCGCCGTAGAAACGCAGTTCAATTTGTCATCACGGTATTAGAACGAAAAGTGATTATTTACCGTTTTTATAGTGCGATTCGTACATGTCTGTTGGCACACACAATCTACACCAAGATTCGATAGTATTCTTAAAACATTAGTATATAATTTCATTTCGGAAATAATGACAAACAATCGACGGACGGGAGTTTAATAACGATGAATGGAAAAATCATTGAACATCTGCAACTTGTACGACACATCTCTGTTATTTTTGCCGCCGTGACTCATCTAAAATATTTTTGTACGCGGAACAATATTGTTGAACAGTATACGCTGTTGTACGCATGCACTTGGTAACGCGGCACGTGTGAAACTTAAGTGGTTTCCCGTAATGCGTACTCAAAGCAGTAATAGTTGTCATCCTCTGCATTTTATTACTGCGAATTAAGGTTTCGAGTTAAAAGGCTTTCGGAACAAGAAGTTTTCAAACGAATTAAAATGAATTCTACGCCGAGCTAAGCACGCATGTATTTTCTGAAAACTTTGAACAAGTCTAACGCATTCCTTGGATGACATACTCGCACTCCATATTATAATAATAAACATACACGTGAATTAAATCCAAACGTGTACAACACGCGTGTAATAACAAACGTCTTAACGCATTGCGGGGTATTAGAATTTTAACATCCGATCAAATTAAACAAATATCGGTGGTGCAGTGGCATAACTCACGTGTTTTACTTGCATGTAAAATCAAGCCCGAAGCCGAACGTGTCTAAGAAAATTTTATAAAACTTATAAGCCCCATGTGTGAAAGACGCAGAATTACTAATTTTAATACGATCACACGGCACGTTTAATGTATCAAGTGATTAAATAATCTTTCGTTATTCCTAAATCGTATACAAAAACAATATTTTCCTCAATTCTATTTTATTTCGAAAACACCGAAATTGGTTAACAAAAATATTTTTTAAATCCCGTAGGCCGGCGTGATGGTCGTAATTGACGTGATTGACTACAATTAGTCGTTTGTTAAGTTTACATTGTTTTTAACGCGAAAAGCAACCAATTTACGATTCTCGAGTGCATCGTCGTTAATCAATTTTTCATAGTAAATTACTTTGCCCAAATCCGTATCATTGTGCGTTATTATGGTTCACGTAAGTGGGCTCGTTGACCATTGTGTACAATCGCCCACTCTTAGATTCTTTGTCAATGGTAGAACCCGAAGACCTAACGTACGGTTCTTCCGTTGAAACATGTCCTACCTAAAAAGTTGGTTTTCACAGATGGTTTAGTCCGAAATCACTCGAAATCCGCATACTGTATTTTAAGTTGATGGTGTAAATTAATTTAAATAATGTTCGGAATAAGAACATCTTACAATCGTATATTTATATTGTATATACAAACGGTCTAAAATTATGTGAAATAAATTACCGCACCGTCTAAAAATAATGCGAAATTATTATGTTTACGACGAGTTAATACGTGAAAAGTATTACGCATTATATATTATGTAGAACCTATATGACAACGTTATGTATACATATCCGCTTGTATTCACTAGATTTTATGCATTATAAAAATTACAACTGAAATGTGTTTATTTCGATAACACCTTTATACGCATTATTTTATCTCCTCTTGGACTTGAATTACTCTCAAACACAATTCCATTATAACCATTCGCAGGTAAAAGTATAACTGTTACAATTTAAATTTTTTATGGAGGTAACTCGTATTTATGATACATTATATAAGGAGTGTTTATTATAGTTTCGTTCCAAAGCTTCGGTTTAACCGTTTACTGCGTCAATCTAGTAAAACTGAAAAAACACATTAGCCTTGATAATGTACTTATTTAAATTATACACTGAATAATTTTAAAATTAAAAATACTTGGATAACTGCACCGAGACACGCTATACAGCAAACATATACCCACAGTGAAGATAGTTTAGATATTTGACACGTATCCGAAACAAAATTATAATATAATTGTTTTAATATTTTTGTTTTCAACTTTTAAGTGCAACATATCATATTATTTAAAATTCTCGTAAAAAAAAATATAAATGTACGTTGTTTACGACGACTGTGACAGGTCATCTTCAGAATGCTCGATAATAATATCCGTACTCATTACACCAGCATATTAAGTATGCGACAACGAACATTTTTTACAGCATTTAAAAAATATGTTGTACACCTACGATTTAATAACATATTATATTAAACCAATGGGAAGTTTTTACTGTTCGTTTTTACAACGAGAACTGATTCAACATTCAACGTGCAAACGTCACCAGTTATGTATCGAACAAACAATACCATATGAAGGTATATAGGGTTTTTTTGAATATCTATGAAAATGATAAATAATCTGTTGAATATTGATTATTATTATCTATCAAAAATATTGTAATCGTTGCAAAAAAAAAGTGCAATTTTATTACTTAAATTGTTTTCTTCTTCTTAATGTCCCGATCCGCTTCGAATGTTGGCGATCATCATTAGTTTTGTTAGTGACACTCTGGAATAATTCTACAGAAAACGTATCAAACCATGTTCTGAGATTGACTAGCCACGATGTTCTTCTTAATCCAGAAGTTCTTTTGCTATTTATTTTCTCTTTTTTTATTTTCTCAGAAGGTCATACCTGAGCTTTTTTCGCATAATGTGTCCTAAATACTACAGTTTTATGCACTTGACTGTTGTAACTAATTCTTATTCTCTTCTCATTCTACGCAACACCTCAATATTAGTAATTTTCTCAGTTCATGATATTCTCAATATTCTTCAGCACAACTATAGTTCAAATGCATCTAATTTATTTGAAGCAGATTTGGTTAAGGTCCAAGTCTCGGTACCATACAAAAGAGTTGAGAACATGCAACATCTCAGGAATCGTATTTTTATATCTATAGAAATGTTGTAGCTCTTCAAAGTCGCACTCATTGAATTAAATATACTTCTGACTTTACCAATATAACATTTTATTTCATCCACGTTGTCGATGATGTTTTCCTTGCTTATGACAATTTATATATATATATATATATATATATATATGATGATCCTTAAAGTGTCTACAGTTAATAATAGTACATTTATCGAATTAAATAGACTAAATTAGCAAAGGTATTGTAATATTAATACTTGTATTGGTATTAATAATAAATTATTATAATCATCATATTTAATATGATAAACAGTTTATTCTTCTAACGTCTGTAGTGTTAAAATACTGCCATAATAATAAATGCGTTTTAATACATTCAAAGTAATTATATTGTAATAAGTTTAATGACTATTATTGAGTTTAAGCTTTAAAAATTAGTAATGTTTGTCGTACCGAGTACGTTCAGTAATTATCTTATGTATTGTAACTTGCGATTATTAGATCATTTTTTATCATTTTTTCAGCCCGCCACCGTAATGATCAGAAGAGAGAGGAACTGTCTTACGTTCAAATATGAATTGACAAAAACTAGTTCATTACGCATTCACCGACAGAAACACTTTTTAAAAAACGAAAAAAATCAAATCTTTTGCATTTCGATAGAATTTAATATAATATTCTGTAAGCATAATACGTACTTGATACCTCCGATCAATCACGGTGAAAAGTATAATCAAAGCTTGGATTGAAGTGTGTGCATGAAACCGTTGAAAGCCCTCTGCGGCACTGATTTCCAACCGATGGCCAACAAAAACTTTAAACTACAAGAATCGAAAAAGTCGACCGCGTTCGTTTGCCACGTGAAATCAACATCATAAGTGTACACCGCCTTGGTCCGTTTACGATCGCCAAAGCTCGTTTCAGAGCATCAAAGCTCGACACCTTCTATATTTATATTGTATTATGCACTTCTTATACATTTTAGCTCTCTGCGATTTCCAGTTTCACTGAAAAATCCATAACGTCAGAGATTGATTTTATGACTGACATATATGATATATGTACATTATTTTTATATGAGTATATGCACGTTTTTAACTACTATAACCGAGCTATCGTATGGTATGTTTGTATTTTTAACGT
This sequence comes from Sipha maydis, assembly GCA_034509805.1. Taxonomy (NCBI): domain Eukaryota; kingdom Metazoa; phylum Arthropoda; class Insecta; order Hemiptera; family Aphididae; genus Sipha; species Sipha maydis. The sequence continues at coordinate 129,341 of JASXSY010001847.1, read as the reverse complement.
AATTGCGATTTAAATTATAAAACGTGTATAATAACTATTGATTCGTGACTCCTTCGTATGAATTCTATCATGAGATTATCGGAAAACATCGTAAACCACAACATTGTATCTTGTAAGCGAATCGGGAAGTTGCAGCGCACCGGATAGGTGGACAGCTACGTACGACTAGATTACTACTACTACCATTATGGAAAATAAGGTGTCAATAATAAAAAAAAAAAATGTTTATATTTCTTATTTTTTAAATTCGGAGCATAAACTTATTTCGTAGTTATTATTCGTACCGATAGGTGAATTATATTTTTTACCATATCCGGTTACAAATTTAAATATATATATATATAACATTCATTTGTATTTAACTACTTCATTATAAAAAAACTCGTTTTACGATTCCAGTCAATAAACTGAATTCTTACGATTTCTATACGTGAAATGTTTATTATATTTATTTATTTATTTTTTTTATTCGCTCGGCAATCTATAGTTTAGAAGACCAATAGATATTTATGATTTTAGAATTACAAATATGAGCATAATTTACATCCTAGATAATAATACTTGCAAATTAAGAGGTTCCAGTTGTTCCATTTTTGAGTTGACAATGTTCGATGTTTCATATCAGATATGCACGCAACGAATTATTTTTTTATGATAGATATATTTTATTAATTTAATTCTTCGTTGATACCCATACTTTTACTTGAATTTACAACACATAAAATAAATCGTTTCAATCAATACGGAATAATTAAGAATACCACTTTTTATCGGAGCAGTGGGGCAGAGATAAACAGGAAACTTATGGAAACGTATACTACAACGAAAAATATGTATAATTTCCAAGGCATTGTCAACATTGGATGGTCTTTGAGATTATACATATATGTTAATGACGTAAAACCATTCGGTTTATTTACAAATGTATTTTTGTACAGTGGACATATTCATTTATTCGTGTGTATTACGTCCATTTGTGTATAGCAAAATAATTTAAAATCGAATAAGATAGTTGTGTTTATGAGCATTTTATCATGGCATAAAATCATGGTTCCGAAGACCATAAATTTAATAGTGTAAAATGTTATAATGCCATATCAAACAACCCGTCTCTAATAGTGTTTGTCGTTATAATGATAATAAATTAACTGTATACGCTTTGCAAATCGTTCGCAGGCGAGAAGAACACAACGTTTAGAAATTATTTTCTGACGACGCACATAAAGATACTTTGCAACTCCCGCATATACGCATACATTCTTTAAAATTTTTTATTTTTTAAGCCATATATTTCTGCCAAAAAAAAAAAAAACTAATGCTCAGTTATGGAAAAAATATAATATTTAACGTAAATGCTTCTTAAAAATAATTATTATAAGAAAACGATTCAATGTTTGAAGTGGACAATAATTGAACTTGGGGATTTTATCGATCAAATTGTACATTTTACACCCAACAAAAACTGAAAAAAACTGATTATAATAATTAAAAAATACAAAATATCGATAGTAAGGTATGCATATAATATGGTGATAATAAGTTATTATATAATTTTAAATAATATTTGATATTCGTTTATATTTGTTTGATTTTTATTTTATATACTTGTCAATAATTATTGTATATAATAATATGCCCAAACTAAATAATAAAATTTATCTATGTCAACTACTTTCAAGGTGTATATGTATGTGTGTGTGTGTGTGTGTATTTTATGCTATCGAACATTTTGATATGCAAATAAAAACTTAACAACATTATGATAACACATACAAGTTATAAGCACATTTTAAATTACATAACAATCACAGTTTAATTAAAAACACATCTTAAAAATTATACTCGTATTTTATTTTTGACGTGTGTAGATCTGAATTTCAGAGAATATCTTCAATATTTTTGGGTCCTATCTTAATAAAACGTGTGTATTAATTACATTATAATGTATAACAATTAAATAAACAAAACATTTATTTTTTATTTAATATTGTGTTAAATATAGTAAGTCCCATTGAACATGTTTTCCTTAAACCTTGTATATTTTTCTCAGATTGCTTCAATTATATATGATTTACAATTTTGTAGTCCAGTATAGCTATTATATTATCATTAAGAATTTATCACAAAAATTTAGAAAAATATTTTATTTTTTTGTATTACGAAAAATCGTTTATATTTTTACTAAATATTTTAGAATAAATTACATTTTATTTGAATAGTAGTTCGAATATGGGCCCCTTACTCTTAGATTTAAATTGTAGTACTTCATTTACAACATTTCGATAAATTCTCGGGTATAACTAGCATCCCTCGTTCACTTGCCTATGTATTAATATAAATATTTTTTTCGATAACTCAAATTATGATGACTTGTGTATAATTTACTATTACACTTCTTCTTCGCTGGCATTTATAACTCTAATAAAATGTCTTCCGCTATGTGCTTTAGCATAGTTTAAATGCCTTATAATATTTAAAATTATGAATTTTAAACGCTATAATTTAATGTAAAACTAACGATACGTTGAAATCTATAATTAATAAGGGTATATTAATATATTATAATTGTTATTCAACTTAAAAAAATAGTGCAACTGTTTTCTGTGGAAATAATATCATAATAACATAAATACAGGTTTCCTAAAATTAAAAGCGAATTGAATGGATATTAAAAGTAATGGAATTATTAACTATTCTGCAAAATATTATTAATTATTTATTAAAAATTTTTAGATGGTTAAATTATTATTAAATTATCATTTTTAAATTATGCCAATAAGTTTTTAATCAAAATGTACAGCACTTAACTCAACTTCACTCAAATATATTTAACTATAACATTTCAGGATGTGGAATTTTAAACGATATTTATGACATTTCTACAGAGTGAAACTTTTTGATTATCAACTGTGTTATTTAATTAAATTCCGTGGAAATCGAAGGTTGTTTTATTTTTTGTACACAATAATCATTAGATAGCATATCTGCTCAAGTTTCATTCAGTTTTTGTGATAACATAAAAATTTACTTGAATTGTACTTATCTTGATAACTTTTTTTCCGATTTTATCTCAAATCGATGACAAATATACATGGAATACGTCTAAATTTGATATCGCCAAACGTCAATATTTCTGATGTAGTAATCTTATATAACATATTTTTATTTTTGTAGTTATATTGAAGACTATATAAATATGATAATAATATTTATTGTAGCTCACTTGAGACCGAATTTTTTGCTTTTGTAAATTCTCTTACACTGTTTTTAAATAATTTAGACGATCGACCTGTCACTTGCATACCACTGGTTTCTGGTTTTCCGATACATGATATATTATAAAGTCAATGGGCGTACACTGAGAAATTTGTCCCAAGGGGATGACCGATTTTGGTGAAACCATGTAACTTGATACATTATACCTATTAATACGATACAAACAATATCACAACGATTAAATGATACATTCTTTAATTGTTCCTAATTACCGCTTTTGACAGTATAAATTAATAAGTTAATATATCGCTGCTATCTAAAAAATTATTTTGAGTGAATGAGGTATAATAGATCAATTTATATGTCTAAAGATGATTTATTTAGTAAATAAACGAAATATCTCAATAAAAAAGGTTGACTAAACTCCATATTAAACGTCCTTAATTAAACAACTAAAACGTTTGATGGGATTTCGCTGAAACATCCGATTAAGTCAACATTTCATTATGTAACAATCATAAATCATTTTTGCGAATTTCCAGTAATTTTTTTTGCATTACCAAGAAAAAAAAAACCTGCATCCAATATTGATTCATTATCAAAATTGAAAATTTTATGAATTTTTGTATTACAAAAATATAGCGGATTTTTAATCGTATTGTATATAATGTTCAAACGCTCTTGAAGTTTTTTCGGTTTTTGAAATGAAGCTCGATTATTCTTAATTCATCAGTGACCCATGTACACAAAGATTTTTACGACTTTTTGTAGAAAAACTGTTAAATTACAGACACTTTCAAAAAAAAAAGCTAAGAACAATTTTAAATTTTCTGAAAACAGTTCAAAGAATTAATTTGAAAATTAAACCATCCGCAGCGAGAATTTCAACTTTCTACGATATTCGTTTTCCGAGTCAACGAAAATGAAAACCGACGTAGACAATAAAAAAAAAAAAAAAACTCAAAATCGTGTACGAGCGCGTGTGCGTATTGTACCAACCGAAATGAGAAAAAAAAAAGTCCCTGGCCACTGCCGGGTGGTAACCGACGATCTCTACTGCTACCGTCTCCCACGGCCGACGTTAAAATAATTACGCCACGTACACGATAAACGATAATTGTGTCAATCACAAACGTTCGGGACGTAAACGTAAATTACTACGAAGTGTTTATCTGGTGTTGTTGCGCAACTGTTGACGTTGCACGCGCGTCGTCGAATTCGCCGCGGCAAAAGGTTCACACGGGGTGGCGGTTCGCACGTTTATGTCGTGGTCGGGTGGAGAGCATTATGTTCGTACACCGCGTGTCGTTATTACACCGCACGCCATTGTGCGCGCGGAAAACAATAACACTCGTTGGCGCGCAATAAAACAATAACAATGCACGCGCATTTGATTCGCACCACTCTCGGTCGCTGCGACGGCCAAGTTATGAAACGCTGGCGGCAACACGTGGAAGCTGCACCGGCGCCCGCAGTCCTCTCCGAAAACGGTCTGCGGGTTCGGGGGGGGGGGGGGGGATCAATCGTATCCGAGAAGACGTATCGATTATGATACGGCGTGGACACCGTCGGCAGTTCGAAATCGGTCTGACCGCTGTGAAATTCCGTTTTCCGACGGTTTTCGATTCGAATTGTCGCCGGAAAAAACGAACGATTCGAATCGGAAGACGGTTGGACGTTTCTATTGCGCTTGCACGTTTGTCGTTTACTTTGCGGTACATTTATGGTTCGTCGTCCGGCACATTTGTTTCTCAGACACATTTCATCAAGGACGCGCAACAAGCAAGTGTGAATTAAGGTATTGTCATTTCTAAAACGGAAAACTACGACGATACAATTTAGCCGTCGTAATCTTTTCGCCGTTTCGTTTACGACGTTCTTGCCGAGTCGGACCGCGCTGCTGATAAAAACCGACCGAGCTCTGTATTATGCGATCGATAAATTTGATTCATAGCGGTTCAGACCGAAAACGTTCGAAACGTAGAACGTGTCCAGCCGTCTCTTAAGTTCGACGTACCGAGAAAACCGAAATACTTCGTGTTCCCTTCGAGTTACAAATGTTTTATCAGCCGACCAATCGTTGGTATGTATACACAGGTATGTGTATGGTATACATCGTTCGATTCGCAGAGGTTTTCGAACACGTTGTCGAGAGCCTACCATAGGTGGCCGTCGGTCGCGGTCCGGTGCATTCTCGACGTCATCCACGTGTCCCTGCGTTCAACACCGCGACAACGAACACAAACGTGTAGGACGCACCGACTCGCCGTGATATTACTGTACGGTGTACAGCGCGCTTCGCGAAGGTATTTCGTGTACGATCGCCCACTTCCCGTGCGAATGATGTGTCGATGTTGCGTTCTACACGTATGCGCACGGTAAACGATAGTAATATCGTTACATTCCCGTGTCGCCGCACTTCCAGTCAACTACTTTTCCGTCACGAATACTGTTGCAATATTGCGTCGCGGAGCACACGTAGTGGCATTTAAGACGAGCGAATTTCACGTTAATGTAACACGTAAACCGGAAGTCGAACGTCTCTCGATGTTTTCAAACTGATGTTGTGCGTACATTTATGGGTTTTTTAAAAACATATTTTTCGTGTACAACCAGAAATCGTCGTCACCCAACACTGAAGGGGACGCCACGCCCGTACGTGATATCTCCGTCATGCAAACGTACGTACATGGCGACCTCGTGTGTTCGGCGACTACAGTGTTGGATTGTGTGACCCGTCACGAAACGCAAACGGAAGAAAACATGATCGTGCGTTTACAGAAAAAAATCCACGACCAAGTTACAAACGAACACGTGCGCTTGTCGTCAACGCTGAAAACGTGAAAAGTGTTCTTTGCGACAAAGCCGAAAGTTGTAGGAACTCCGTTTTTCAAAAAAAAAAAGAAGCATAACCGAAACACGACTTTCGGATGGAAACACGCCGTACAGTCGGAACCCGGAAAACGATGCGAGCTCTACGAAAATCACCCGACCCGAGCCACGGGAAGGACGTGAACGCAGAATGCGGATTTTCGCAGTAGCCGACGACGGACGAGAGACGCTTCCTTCTAGTGTGCGAGATCACGTATACGAGACGATGATACGCGCGCACGCACATATTTTGGTGTCTCGAGTTTCCCGATTTACATGTACACACTTGCGTACGCATGTGTGTGTTTTATATTGTGTGCACGCGCGAATGTGTTATTCTACATCAGATTCTCGTATTTTTGTCCTGTAGTACACATAAATATATATTTATACGTATTACTATCGGATCGGCCGATCGAACACGAGCAGCGCACGATGAGCGAATATATAATATACGAAGACGTCATGTGAGCGAGACGCGCGCGTACATAATACGCACGGAACATATCGTGTACATTTATTACGTGTTCGCGCGTCCGCTAACTGACATTTGCGCGAAGAAATCCGCGGACCGACGGACGAAATGGCCACGATAGCTCCGAGAACAGATAATTATAATAATAATAATAATATACTGTGCAAAGTGGCGGATTTTCCAACGGGTGGAATACGTAGTTACCTATAGCGGCTAATTTTCAAGAGTTTTTTTGAAATACCTCATTGGTACAAAAAAAAAAAAAACTTAGAAAACTCCCTATTTTATATTTAAGAAAAATAATGTATTGTATAATTAGGAGTTACTCGTCTCCACCAAAATCGTATCATCAATCGGTAATCATCAAATACATAATAACTTTTATTGTTATCAAACATAAGCAAAATTCGTTAAAAATAAATTACTTCTCCTGCGTAAAACATCCATCGTGATTTCTACAATTTTAAATTCTGAACGGAGTGATGGTGCATGTTACATTACAATGATGTGTGTTTTTTTATTTTTTATTTTTTTTTTTTTTTAGTGTCTGACGACACCTTTTTTGGCTGTAAAGATGCTTCGATTTGCTTAAACAGCAACTTTTCTGAAAGGAAAGTGAATGTAGATGGTACTTTGGCACGTCAAAAATCCAATTTTTTCAATACTTTTTAAAAAAATCGAAAAAAACGATAAAAAAATTACGAAAAAACGGGAAATTTTAGGCAAAATCACGTTTTTACAAATTACATTTTTTAAAATGCTCTAACTCAAAAACCAAAAATTGCAACAATTTGAAATATTCACCAAATTTTTATATTAGCGTTCTCTATACATGGTTAAGTTTTCAAAGTATTTTGACATATTTTGACTTATTTATAGACAATTTAAATTTTCGATTATACATACATACATTATACGATATCACATATATAAATATTAAAATTGATACTATATGTTAATATAAGGTATTATTATAATAACTACATGCATTATTATTAAATAATTTAACTATGTCGCTGTATGCAACTGCCAACCCATCCTAATTGAAAAATATATTTATCGTTTCAAAATAAAATATACTTTTTACAATATTTATAAATAACAATGTATTATATCCTAGACAAACATATTAACTCCGTTCAGAATCGTTATTCGTGTACAATGATATCTATCATTGCATTCAAATTTAACAAATCCATTGTAATAATGACCTATCCTATAAACGAGGTGCACTCCACCCACCCTCAACTGTGCAGCAGAGCGAGGCCCATCCGGTTCTTTTTTAATTTGATTTATGAATCATAATACGGCATTTACTTATGTAAAATAAAAATAAAGTAACTTGAACTTTGAATTGTTTTCATACTAGCGCACAAGTACATGCGTTGTTAAGTTAATTTAAAACGCAATCAAAAGATTTCAATATTTTATTGAAATACTAGATAAAAATATTTTTCCATTTGACGGAAAAGAGAAAGTAGGTACGCTTTTGGCGGAAACCGGCCATGGCTGTTTACTCGATCGTCCAAACTGTAGTTGTAACAGTAGCAGTTCGCAAAAACGATCGTCGGTAATGTTTTCGTTAACATTTGGTAGACGCCCATCGACATTTTTCGATGTGGACTAAAAAAACGAATAGCGAGAAAAATAATTGTCTCCGAGCATTCCAAGCGGAACGAGGTTATGTTTAACAGTCGGGGCGACAAATTTGTAGCGCCTACAACCGTAGGAATGTTAAAGCCGTCTCCGATAGCACATGCTGTACGCGATATCACAGTGAACCGCGGCGTCCGACTGCGGAGACGACGAGTCGATTACGCGCGACGTAAGCACCGTAAACTTCGCGTTTCCCGAAATCTCCTGGTCGTGCGTGCGCCGGACGATACGATCTCCGTCGTCCGTCTCGTCGGCCACGTCCGCGCTCGTCTTCCGAAGGTCCCGACACGTCGACCCGTGCTCCAGGTTCCCGTGCGCATATAAGCATTCTGGGGTCTGTTTCGGCACCTGTGTTCAAATACGCACCCTCATTGGTCGATTTTGAATTCCCGCCAAGTTTGATATATTAATATGAATAAGTTTAATATGAAAGATAATATTGCATAATCGTTATATCGAATTTTAATTATGTTTAGGCGCGTAAATAGAATTAATCTACGCATGCGTATTTATTATCAAATGGGTTAAAAATATTCTATAAATACGATGATTTCTGTAATATTGTAATGCTTGATTAAGAATAATCATTACAATCGACACACAATAGATACAAATAGACAGTGCAATTAATGGTATATACCATATATGGATTATAACTTTAAATTAATTGCATAGCGTAGGCGTAGTCAGGGGGGCCGCAGGGTATGCCACTGCATACTCTAAACACTCAAGAAAAAAAATAAATTATTGCCAAAACCATGGTTTAATTATATAATATATAAATAATAAGTGCCAAATACCTACAAGTGACAAACTGACAACACTATGTTGGACGCGCATTTTTAAATTTATTGATTTAATATTTTCTGTAATATATACGAATATATAGTCAAATTTTGCATACCCTAAACAAGAATTCTGGCTACGCCTATGTTGCATAGTGTTATATTATAGTGTCTTACTCCATAAATAAAATGATTAAACTGATTGCATTTGAACGTAATGTTTATCGCTCAAATTTGTTCTCTGAGCAAGACATTTTTTAGCATGCGAAATAAGATAAGATAAATGATTACAGATAACTATAGTATGAATATGATCGTATTGTAAAATATCTTTCATATTAAAATCATTCATATTAATATATTAAACTTGGCGGGAATTTAAAATCGACCTATGAGGGTGAGCATTTGAACACAGGTGCCGAAACAGACCCCAGAATGCTTATATGCTTCCCGTGCACGATCGTTACACGTAAATCACGAGCGCGCGGCGCGTAGGCTTGCGGCACACAGCGAGACGGACGCGCGCTACGGGACACAGGGACACAGGGTTGTCCGACTCCTCCGGGTCGTAGCATCTGTTGCGCCTGTTGATTCGCGTGCCCGCGGTTTTTCCAAACTTCGACGTCGACGGAGTATTTTTTAGACATCCTATAGTGATCGAAATCTAACTAATCGATATAGTTTTGGCGTAAATTATTATTATTGCGCTTTAATTTCGTTTGAGCTGCTCTGTTGTTGACGTGAACGCGTACAGCGGACGTTTTAAATTTTGCGATACCACGACCGCGCCAAGACCAGCGTGTTGGCCGAATGATTTCAAAGTATATCAACCGTCGGCTTCGCCCTAGACCAAGCTCACGTATGCGCATGAATAAACGTTCGTATTAGAAAGAGAACGTACATCTATTAGTTCGTGTCGGCGTTCCACATAAGAAAGCGTTCGCTGAAATATTAAAAAAAAAAAAAAGTAATTGCTACGTGCGCAACGTCCCCTGGCGTGGTACCTCCCCTCTCCGGTTTCTGGACGTTAAATAGGTATACCGCGATTGTCACTTTTCTCTGATCGAGACGATATTTGAACGGCGGTCTCGAACGTAATTCTCTCAGACTTTTCTAGGTTGGTGGGTAGGTGCCAAGTAATCGCACTACTGCAAATGGTAGCTGTAACCGAACTAAAATATGTATACAGCCTCGAGCAGTGTGCATATTAAGATATTAAACATATGCACAGACACAAAATATAATTATTTCACTGGTGTTCCGTACTTACTCTGATTCTTATTTGGACCGAAAATGAGATCTCAAAGATTTTTATGGACTGCAACAGCCAACGATTACTACATCCCTTTTTTTCCGACGTCATCACCATTCACGGTGCCATGGCCGTCGTTAAATTTCATATCAATTATTGGTTGCTATTTTTTTCGTGTAATCCAAGGTTTTAAGTCAATTTATTTCTCTGTTCGAAACTTATTTACATTTTTGTCTTGCAAAATAATTTTAACAATCCCGTTACAATAACAAAACGTCCGTAAGTATGTAACATACGAACACATACAGCCACTAATATCATCGAATAATTGAATTTTCTAACGGATCGTAAAATCAAACCAATTAACAATCCACGACATTCGTCCAGTGATAGAGTTTAAATTTCAACCCCGTGTAAATTATTATTTTTTTTTTTTTCACGGAAACCAAAATATAGATGCTATTTGTGAAAGTTCAATGTCGCGTTTTGAATTCAATCGCCGGCCGATGTGTTTAAGAGCTGGAAAATATGCGAATTGAAGGTGGTACTATCCTCGTCGTTTATAGCCCTACTAACTAGGTTATCACATTTCACCGACATAAATGTATATCCAAAAGTAAATTTTCTCGATTCATTCAATGGTACTATTCTGTACACCTTACCATGCGTCCATGACCTGTGCAGTGGACCCCGGGTCCGCGTGTTGCTGACTGATTTATAAGATTTCGATTGATCCGTTTAGAGAGAACTTTGTTCTACTTCGTGTGGTCAACGGAGTAAAAAAAAAAAGCTTACACACAACCGAATACTTAGAGGTAAAAAACGGATTCGACCGAGCAGCGCGTTGTAAACACGTTTTTTTCGATCGAGGTAATCAACGGTCTAAACTGTCGAAGATAATTGATTTTTCAAACCAAATCATTCTCCGTAATTTGCTCCTCACTAAACACTTGAAATTAGACGTGCATTCGTGCACTCGTGCATCCTGCGTACCTGCATGTGTGCGCGTACATCCTTATTTTTCACTAATCATAATAATAACATACGTCGTCGACTAATAGACGTTGAACATGGACAATCAATGCTGCGGACGATGATTGGCCGAAGCACGAACATGTTAAGTTAATGACGCAAGACGGAATTCGCGCGTGAACCGGCCGAGAAACAGACGGACGCAGATAAAAGCATGGTTAAACATGTTGTCCCGCTGAGTGGTGGAGGCGGTTTGGAAGGAAAAAAAAAATTAAAACGAAAAAATTCTAAAATTGCGCTTCCCGGCGGTGGCGTGGAAAAATATCGTTCGCGCGCACACGGGCTTGCCGCTGGGCCGTCGAACGGGCACGTCATCTCCGACGACCGCTTTTCAAATATTATCGGAGGAACATTATATACTTCTACAATACAGTACACATGAGCATTGAACAAGTCGCGCACACGCGTACGTACTGGAAAGTATTGCCGTAACACGGTCGCCGTCTCGCGTACGCGTCCAACTGTATACGCACCAGTTATTACGTCCAGCTACGCATTACATCGTTCTCGTGCCTCCGTTCGATATCGTTCCCTCGCATTTTCCTTCGCCTTCCGGCTCCCGCACACTCTCGACTATTCCGATGATCCCGACCGAACAATACACCGTCGACTCCCGGCTAAGTGCACGTCGCTGCGTAGAAACGAAAACAATCGCTCTAGTTAGAAAATGTGTAATGTCGAACAGGGGCCGTAACACTGCCGTAGAAGTATCGACGATTGTTTATGTGCGATGATTGATGATGTGCTTAACGAAGCGTGTTTGTTTAACATAAACAGTTTAAGCCAGCAGCTACCAGCAGGACTTATATTTAAACGGTGCTACGGTGATGCTGTGCAGTGCGGATGCGAACGACGATGTCGGCTCGGAGACATCATGTAGTCGGTTGTAGTCATAAATAATAACAGTAACCTTCGAGTGAAACGAAACTAGTTGTATCATCACGTTTCTTTGAACACGGCGAGCAATACTGTTGTCAACACTGGTTCGTACCGACGAGTTCGTGAAATCGCTCCGGCACTTTTTCGATATCGCAGCTTTTCCATCTCACGTGACCTTGTTTTTTTTTCTTTATTATTCGGTGACGTTTGTACGCGGATTCGACCCTTTCGCCCCTTCTCGTGCATTACAACGGTCGACGCGTAGCAGTAGACCATAGGTTTTTCTTTAAGTCCGGAGACGGTACGAACGCACTCGAACGCCGTGTGTATTAACACGTACGTGTAACACTCGATCCCGCGCTTATGCGCAGCATGATAATGGTAATAATAACGATGATGGTGTACGCTTGTAATTTCAGTAACGTACGCACGGTACGAGCGCGCGGTGGTAGCTAGGCCCGGAGGATGGGCGGCGAGCGCGCGGAAAACAAAACCGGATCCGAAACGCGCGGCGGTATGCGCCACGACGACGACACGATGACCGTCCCGACCGGAGAGACGTCTGTCAAAGCCGATCGGTATGCGCGGGCGGAGTTGTTTGTCGACGCCGTTGCACACTGCGACGCGTACGCAAACGTATAATGTACAAGTCGGCGCGCGCGGAGGGAAAAGATCTCGCGAGAGGGGAAATAATGTATGTTCGTAAGCGCGCGCGTGTGCGTGTGTGTGCGTGCGCGATATAGAAAATAAATAAACAAGAGAAGATGACGAAGAAGAAGCGGAAAAAAACGGAGAGAGAAAAAAAAAAAAAAAGAAAAAAAGAAAAACGGCCGAAAGATGAAGAACAAACTGGTTTTTGTATACACTTACACGCTCGCGTTGTACAGAAATATACATGTATATATACGTAGACGTATGCCTGACTGGTACGTACACCCGCACACCGCAACGTGGGAACCGAAATCGAGATAAAAAAAAAATCAAATAAAAAAAAAAAAATCGTGTACGCAGCCGTCGGTGGTCGTCGTCGCAGCACTCAACCGGGCCATCGGATTGCGACATTAGGAAGAATGCGGCGGCGGTGTTTTTCTGTGGCTTCTGTCGCCGCCCGTTCGTTTCGTACGCGTTACTTAGGTGCGTGGCCCCGCGTGTTACGTGCCCACCCGCGCGTACGCCCGTTGACCGGTTGTTGACATCATGGGCGGTCCCCCGGGGGCTTTTTTCCGATTCGAAGACGCGCCTCGGCCGAAAAGCGTATTTTCACACGGACGCGCGCATCGCATGTTGCGGTGCACGAGAGAATAGTCCTTACCGACACCGTTCTCGTACCTGGCCTGCGTGTTACGATCGGAAAATGACCAGGTACTCGCGGTCGTAAGCTGCAGCACGGCGTCGGTAACACCGGTGTACTGCGCACCGGGCGACGAGCACAATCGACGCGCGTAAATAACGCGGATCGCCAAAGTTTGTCGTACTCGCGTGCTCGGGTCCCGGTAATCGGTTCCGTTCGACTCGTTCGCGTCCGTCGTTTCGATTTTTCAGCCTCGAAAATCCACCGTGGAACCGTCCGCTCGTCATCACGAGTATTTCGCACGGGGCGAGTCGAAAGAAAGTTGCCAGTCGCACCGCGGGACAGGTGATCGTATCGTTATTGGATACCGTACCCCGTACAGCTATCGCGTTACTCGTTTCGTAGACCAGCGCGTTCCGATCGTCGGTCCGTCCCTGCGAACAGCGCCATACGCGGTACGGGCCCAGTGCGTGCTATAGGTGTGCCTACACGCGTACGATTATCGTAGCGTGCGTGGGAGGTCCGGACGGGACTGAGCTCGCGCCGGAAACGGAAACGCGCGTTTTATTATACTCGGCACGACAATAGTGTACACATTATAATATTGTACGCACGAGTTTCTATCGGATATGCCAACGGTCCTTGTGCGCGTATGTTGCACGTGTTTAGGTGTACCGTATTGCGCGTCGCAGTCCGTGGGGAATGGGTTCCGGGATCGCGGGCCGTGTGCGAGGAGAACAAATACGCCGGCGATAAAAAACGGATTCGGTTAGGCGTTTACGCGTACCGCGTTTTATAACAATACGTGTACTAAACGCCCACACGCGTTTTGTTTTCGACGGTTTACGTGTGCGTCTCCGCGCAACAATGCGTTTTACGCGATCGTTGCAACGGTTTACGGTCATGACGAAAAGCGTAGTCGCGCGGTCTGTGCACGTACCGGTCGGTTTCAGATCGGTATACCCGTCGAATTTGACGAACGAGAATTACACTTTATCTTCAATCAGTGACGAATAATTCCTTTGTTTCGGTGGATAAAAAAAAAAAAAAAAAAAAACAATAAAAATCGTTAAAATTGACTTATATTCCCCTTTAGCCGGACACCGGGCATTTGTAACCCTCGTGCGGTTGCGTGTCTAATGCATACATTTCATTGTATTTACCTTAACTTGCGTTTGAATAGATTACAATAAAATGTATATAATCTGGTTGCAATACTAACAAACGAAATATTGACAAAAATCACATTTCCTTGAAAGAAAGTGAATTGTGATCCAAGGGGGAAAAAAATCCTCAAAACAATCCCGTGACTTATTTATAGTACACAAGTAACGGCTTCCTGATATACGTGTGTACCTATGTAGTATATATTAAGTTATAGCGGATTATTGCGGTAGAACTTAAGGCGTTACTTTTTTGTGTCCGACTCGACAGCACAACACATTACAACGATTTTCGGACGATGCGTGATCGTTTGACATATTTTATCGCGCGTACATTTCATAACGTGATAATTCGTGTGAATTATTCATTTAGGATTGAAAACGGGCGATTAATGCGCCTGTTAGCGTTATAATATATCATACATTACGTACCCGTGCCTTTTAACGTGTCGGAGATAATTTTTTTAACAGTTGTACGCTGCAGCGGCTAAAAGGTGCGGCAGCAACAGTTCGTATAATATCCATGATGTGTACATAATAACATATCTATATTGTGAATATTGGCGTGTAATCGTCTTCTTAGTCTTCTCACTCGACGATGATCATTTAAAAGTAGTAATTTCAAATGTTTTCTTCGTTAACGTTGAATAAATATATGAATGTTATTATTATTATTATTATTATTATTATTATTATTACGTATGCAAATCGAGTTCTCTAAATACCCCTAATGTTCATTAGCATAGCACTCGGATCGCCAATATAATAAAATACGAGAAAGGTACAGCGAAGTACATTACTTTTTATTATCTAATATGGTCGGACATAATATGCACACACAAGTCCTTCGGATCGCAACTTATGGCCACCGATGTTCGTAGAATATGTACAATATATTTTATAACAATCTTCTCGGACGTCATTCATTTATACTCGCGCATAAAACAATAGTTGATTTATATAGCATTTTAAGTGCATTATTACGGTTTTTATAGGACACATTAACGACAAATTAAAAACAGTAGATACACCACCGCGCTATATACATAAACGTATGATTATATACATAGTACACATATAAATATATACGGGATCAGTATTATAGCCACGAGCGTAAGTATCCACAACTCGGCAGTATGCAACACGATTAATTAATTTATATTTGTATAATTTCGCTATATCGCGATAATGTAATAATAATACGTACAATGTTTATATCATATTATACATGTGTGTGTGTGTGTAAACGTTATTTTATTAAACGCGCGCGTCTCAAATATTCATATTATACAATGTGTTGTAGCTTTCTAATAACACTGAAGTAATAAACAACTTGTCGTATATAATACGCACACCTGAAATAAATATTATCGCTTAGTCGACTTAATACGAAAATAAAAAATAAACTAGATCAACGGCTGAACGACACGCGTGTTCGTTTTATATTTCTTATATTTCTAAAAAAAAAAAAACACGCGACGTAGTTGATGAAAAAATCATTTTGCAAAAATTAAAATACATTTATTGTAAAAACCATGAGCCCATTATGTTATACAATATTATTGCGAGCATAACATCGTTATACATAATGGCGATTGGTTTGAATTGCGATTTGTTTCAGCCAATGAGCATTAATATAATTTATTTTTACAGGTCACGCTCCGTTAAACACGTTAAAAATTGGAACACTAAATTATTTCTAAGATCGTTGCCTGCACAAACAGTAAGATTGTGTAAACCGCAATGTATCGTGAACCACAAATTTTATTCGTTATAATCTATTTTCTCACTAGTTTGATATTATTATATATGTTTAATAATTAATAAATATTATATATATTATTATAATATAATAATTATAATATATATTTAATAATTATATTAATTTATTTTATTATAAAATATATGAATATATATTATATATTAATATATTTTATAAATATTTTGTATTAAACTTTTAGAACAAATTAATTATCCGTAAAAAATGTTTGCATAAAATAAACACATAAGTAAATATATTCACCATTGTAGAACCGTCGTACATTTCTCGCTATTTATTCATAATCTAGTACAATTCGTTAAATGTTATGCGAAAAAGTAACAATATAATTTTAACTCTGATCAGTGTTTTTATTGCCTACATAATACCATTGATTATAGAATAGATATTCTATAATCAATGATAATACGTACCGCGATTCTGCGCACCATCTCAATCGACTGAAAATAAATTACCGCAAACAAATTATAACCCGTAATAAGCTATTTTAAAAACGTGATATCGAACGATCTTAAAATTTTGATGGATTAAAATTGAATTAAAGAGATCCAAGAAGGTTCAATAGATTGAACTTGAAATAGTAATGCGTCACTTCGTAAATAGCGTGCACTGCAATGATGAAATATTCTAATATTATTCGATCGGTAGTGTGTATAAATATCTATACATATAAAATTTATAAAATATTGACTGCTATAAGTGACATAGTTATAAACATAGAGTAGCATGTACACATTTTATTATTAAATTGCATTGTCATGCCACTCGAAAAAACCGTGTCACAATAAAATGCACTATTATTTGGATTAATCGTCACTTGCACATTTTTCTTTTTATACGCATGCAGTCCGCGCATTGGAGTCGTATATAACGTTTATAATGCACGTACATACATATTTAGAGAGAGAGACGGAGATAAATAATGTGTTTTCCTCAAAGTACACCACTGTTCAAGACGCAGAAAATACGGGAGAACGCACGATTACACTCGGCCCACGCTGTATGTGTTTGTATAAGTGCAAGTATGTTGTCTACCGCACGCTCTCGCGTCTGTTATCGGCGGTATTCGGGTGTTTCGAGAATCACGACGATCTACATTGGGCGGGAAGGATAACAATATTATGCGCTTTTCATAAACATAAATACATAACGCCACCGCAACCCACCCACCTTTTACACCGGCAAGTGGGAAGGAAGCAAACGCGGCGGCGGCGGCGGCGACGTTCGTCGATCTGAAAGTTTCAATAATGGGAATAAAAAAGAAAAAAAAACAATAATTCGTATTTTTTTCGTATTAATACACGATTTTACGGATCGATGGTGAAACGACGTGCGCTTGTACTCGGATAATAGTTGTCGCGTGTAACCCGTGTCGTATACGCCGATGCGCCGCGACAGTTTTCTGTTGTACGGACCGTTATCATTGTTATTATTATCGTTGTCATAATTATTTTAACTATCGTCTTCATAATCATAATTATCATTATTATTATTATTATTATTATTATTACTGTAACCGCAGCTACTGCGCATTCCTCGCCGTCCCCGGCCGTTGCGCTGCAGCGGTGCGAACGCGCACGTAAAACCTGTCCGCCGTCCGATTCCCTTATTCGACCTAAGTTCAATTTGTTCGTATCAATCAGCATCCCGTCGATCAGGCCCCGTTACAACACCTGCAGTCCGTCTGGAACCATCGCCCTGTACGCACGTCCGCGTCCGCGTCAAAAGCCAAACAGGCGTACACCACGCGTATGTCTACGTGTACAGCTCGCGCGCGCGTACCCGCCACACACTCGTCGTACACACGTCGTGTGCGTACGTGATGCTCTGCGTTCCCGGTCGCGTCGGCGGCGGCGGACATGGCCCGAACATGGCAATACATGGAAACGAGAAACGGTCGCCGATGTCCCGAGACGGCGACCGATAACAATAAAACAAAACGGTCCGTGGAATACTACGAGTGAAAAAAGAAAAAAACAATAAAAGGAAGGCAAAAAAAAAAAAAAAAATTAAACAAATAAAAAATGAGTTCTCGGCCACGTAACAACCGGTAAACGATCGTTTTGAACTAACGTGGGACTATTTTTTTTTTTTCTTTTCGATACGATAATTTTCCGACCGTATCGTCGAGTCCGTGCGCAGTACACCGTTTCTTCGTGTACCCCGTCGTTTTGTTGATTCGTGATAAGTTTTTAGTCGCTGCGGCTCTCGCGATACACAATCGTTTAGACGTTTACACTTTTCCCCTCGACGGACGTCGTTCATAGCCGTTTGCACGCACCAAATGCGTCCGAAGCGTACACGTATATTTATAAGCGTGCGCGCGCGTGTTGTACGTATTTTATTACACGGATCGAACACCATAAATCCGATCCGACCCGA
Source organism: Sipha maydis (assembly GCA_034509805.1). NCBI lineage: Eukaryota > Metazoa > Arthropoda > Insecta > Hemiptera > Aphididae > Sipha > Sipha maydis. The sequence goes on along the minus strand of JASXSY010001847.1, from coordinate 110,559 downwards.
GCGGGCGACGACTGCTCTGATTTTTTCTCGGGGTGTTTTTTTTTTTTTTTTTCCCCATTTTCTTTTTACTTTTATTTGCCGCGCGCCCGCGAGCCCGCGACCGGTATTCGTACAAGATGTATTATGCGTCCGCGCACAAGTACGCAAACGTGCACGCGGGTATACGTGTTGTTGTGCACGGTGTACGCTGAAAACCGATTCATGCTCGGGCGGCGGCGCTGTCTCGCGCGAGTGTTTTATGCGCGTTCGATCGTTATCTGCCGTAGCGATTATTTATGATGAGAGCAGAGCGGAAAAAAACGCTGCGGACAAGCCGACCGCTGACGTCTCGAGGTCCGGAGAGTCCGGGACGGAACTCTCGAGCGCGGACGGGCGCACGTGTCACGCCGCGTTGTACGACCGCGGCGCGCACGCGGGCTCCTTCGCAACGTCGAGGCTAATCGTTCCGCCGAAGACTCCGAATTATCGGTTGTTAACGGTGTTAACGAAAAAGCTATTCGCGTTCACACAACGTCAAGAACCCAAATATCAACGGAACACCCGTTCGAACACGTGCCTGAAGTGTAGCCCAATACGGATGTGTGAAACACGGGTCGTAAATAAGACCGGACGGAAAGCGTTGGTGACGTGCGCAAAGGATCGACTGGACGGAACGAAAAAGAAACCGAAGTGTACGGGAAATATTCGATGTGCAACGTTCACTCAACGAGGGCTGAGTTCTAAAGAGGATACGGGAAATGATTGGACGCGCGCTAAGGTACCCGGAAGAACTGCACGGGGTAACACTAAAAGGCATGGTCGAATGAGAAATCGCGCGACTCGTTTGTCGGACGTTTCAAGAGAGGTGCAGAGGTTGGGCGCTACAGTCCGGAAACGTGGGAATGCGCCGGGAACGTACCGGATACAGGCACACGTGAAAATGCACTCGTGAAGCATAACGACGCGTCGGACCTCGGGCGTACGCGCGTTTACCGTTCAAAACAATCGTTAGCCGTGGCCATATACGCGAATACGCGTCGCGTCACAACTCCGTACCCGTGTATAACAGCGTGTAGAACGGTCGGGAACGCGTCCGGCAGGATCGTGCATGATAACACGTAGGTGCGTGCCCAAGATCGAAACGTAGGACCGGCCCGGTTGTATTTACTTCAATTCGTGTGCGGTACACGTTATTTCTATTTCCGTAAACGTCTCGTAACGTTTTTAAGCTTAAACGGAAAGAATGATCTTATGATGTAAGATTTCACAATAGTTATAGGAATTATTCATACTGTTGTTCGACTTGTTGATAAGTTTAAAAGATATTGAAAAATAAATAACAACAATAACTGATAACAATAACCATTTGAAAACGGGTAGGCCCGAGCCTGCCAAGCCTACCCGCTGGACACGCCACCGATAACACGGACCGCGCCAGACGTCGAGACGGAATGAATGCGCGATATCGTACAGTCGCGAACCCTATTTGAGGGCCATTTTCGTACGGCGGTCGCGATCGGATCTCAATCGTTTACAATAGTCAATTAACATCAACTGTTATCGTAATGAATGGTCCGCGCGGTTAGCTTAGGGTTAACGTCAGACGAGCCAGGATTTTCACGTTCTCAAACGGCCTTACAACTATTTTCGAACACCAAAAAATATATGATAAAGGGGGAAAAAACATCCGAACCGTTAGCAATACTCGTCAGCGGGCATACGGTTTTATTTCTTCGACCTAGTGTCTACATGATTCTGTTACGGGTAAATTACGAAAACAGAGTAATGTACACATTACCCGGGTAATGTGAACACTACCCGTGCCTGTTGGACAAAGTAAAAATATTATTTGTAAAATGTTCATTTTGTACATTATTTATTTTTGATCCAATAAAGTGTTTTGACAAAATAAAATACGATAAAATATCAATTCCACATTTTTATAAAACGTGTGCACTGATATTGTAAAATAATTTTCAGCTTCGGTACGGTGGTATCGGTTTTTGAGTTCATTTGTTTGGCTTATTAAAGTTTGATTATTTAATTTATAAAAATGTTTCTTTAAAAAGTGAAATTTTATGAGAGTTTTAATAAATAAATGAATGAAAATAGTGAGAATTCGATTTATTTAACGGAATAAAAATATAACATATTACCCGAAATAAGAAATATAAAATTAATCAAAAAAATAACGAATAAATCACAATAAACCATTATTAGATATTTTTGAAGGATCAAATTTAATGATTTTTTTATGTAAGGTAGGTAGGTAGCTAGGTAATGAACAATATATTTTCAATGATCATGGTTTTGAAAAATGTTTGTGTAAAAGTAAATGTATAAATAAATTTAAATCTAGGGTGATACTTTGCAACTCCAACTGTCACTCGAATTTGATCTGTTCCAAGAAATAACTATATTTAATTTTTTTAAATTTATTCCTATTTAAAATAATAATTTAACAATGACAAATTTACTTAATAATTATATTGCTTTCGGATTAATATGATTTAGTTTTTTTTCTACTTCATAATTTATCCATAGCAAACTGAATAACGTATAAATTGCATTTATTTAAAATGGAATATGTACACATTATACTGTTCACATGGATAACGTGTACTTTACCCGGGTAATATGCACACTAGCCATTTTTGAACTCTACCCGTAACAATTCTACCGGTTTAACGTGTTGCTTAAGAGCATGTGAAATTAACGTGCGATACTGAGTCGCCTCAATATAATTTAAAACACATATTTGCGCGGAAACGGTTTGACACGTTTTATTCGTATACTCATGATTAGTCATACACTGTTAACAATTTCCACGCGGCCAATAACAGATTATCATAATGTATCATATATGTAAACATGCTGCAAGCGAATGATTAATTTCTAGATAATCCTATAAAATCTCATTACATCAACACGCTGGCGCAGTAAAAATAAAATTTACGATCGAAAATTTGGCAGAATTTTACGGTTAACGCGTGAAAGTCCATGTACCCATAAGCAATGAAAATAAAAATTCCTACTTCAGACAAATTGCAACGAGGCCGCGGTGAAGTACATGATTTTTTTTTTTATTGATCGAAAAATAATATGTATATAATAAATTTTAAAAAATACAACATTTTTTATTATCTATCTCCTTTAAGCTAGGTTTGTGTATAATAAAATCCCAGTGTTATAATTTGCATGATGCTGCAACAAACGAACGCACTCGGGTACATTACCAAATACGCACCATAATAAAAAACATAATATAAAATGTAAATAATACTCACAAAACGAAACCTATGTCGTCTGGCTATACTAAGTAAAATCATTTCGAAACGACCCATAGCTACTACTAATCGTTTTTACACTTTTGCCGTACTTGTCTGGCCACTTGATACGCAACGTTGTACCTAAATATGTAGGTATTATGCAAACAATATTCTATTAATAAGGATCGATTTTACCCGGGAACGAGTCCTAAGATATGTAGTTCATTGTGAAAAAATAAAATAATAACATATACAGAGTGGTCCACCGTGGAAGTGTTTCTGTGTTAGCGAGGAAAAACAATGTAAAAATGTATAGTTTTTTCCTGAATTTGTATGAAATTGAAGACGAATTGATTTTCCTTTCTAGAGAGATCTTAAAGGAGAGAAAGGAAAAACATTTCATTAAAATATATGTGTAGTCGCAGACTTTAACCGATGATGGGTAATATTTTCGATACGGGAAATCGTGGGAAGTCGTTAAATAATCGTTTAATAATGAATAATTAACGGATATTCGCTATTATGTCTACGTACTCAATCCGAAAGTACAAGACAATATGGGCTCTGTAAAGACTAGTTTCTGCGTAGCAGTGTGCAAAAAACACGAAACAATTTTGAATTCCTCGAAAATGTAATCATTGTTTATTTTTGAAGTCGTACATTAATCCGTTTGATTCGAACCGAGCAACTTTTTTCGTTGCCTCCTAAAAAACGGTACCCGATAAAACGTTAACTGTAACCGTTGCCGCACACGCAGAACGATGACGTCTATGACGATGATTATGGCAATGACGACGGCAGTGATGATAACAGTTATGCATTTCGGGCTGGAATTGTGCCACGTGTTTACATACTTTTTCGGGTGGTCCGACCTTCGGGTGCGTTTCGTTGGACACTGTCCACAAATGCCGAGTGCACGATTATTTTGTGCACCACGTGCGCGAACGCATTTCACTCGTCCCCGACGCGGCCGAAAAACGGCAAATGAAGTCATCGCAAAAATATTTATTGATCGCGTGTGACGACGTGAAGTGGCAAACCGTCACCTCGAAAGATTTCGAATAGTATAAAAAAAAACGATCTTCATTTACATGCGCGTTCGCAGTCTGTCACGCTCGTATCTTGACCGCTTTCCACCGGCCCAACAACTAGGACTCGTTGATTTACGCTTTTCTCCCGATCTCCACTGTTTCTCTCTCATTCTCTCTCTCTCTCTCTCTCTCTCTCTCTCTCTCTCTCTCTATGTCGTACACATGCGTGTGTAATAATAAAACATACGCGTTATGACGTTTGTAATTCGTTGTTGAATGGCAATTAATAAATCACTTTTACGAATACTTAATAATAATGTAGCGTGTATTCATGTAAATATTACAAAATAACGAAACGCGACGGAAAATTCGTTTTCGCGGCAACAAAATAACAATACGCTGCGACAGTAGTACAACGTTTAGATTGATCAATTAAACTTCATTGATTTGGATATGAATTTTAAACTAAACCATATCGTAGACGACAACACGTATAGTGTAATAACTAGTTACAATAATTATCCGGAAGAGAAAGAAAACAATATTCAGCCAGGTCGTTACCGTGCCGCCGCCGCCGCCGCCGTCGTCGTTTTTGATACGTTCCGCGAGACGTGCACATGTAATTCTGTGATAAACAACGTCGGGAGCAAAATTTATTATTTCTTTATTATTTGATCTTTATTTATATTGCCTTATTTTTTTTTTTTCTCTTGACTCGGAAAATATTTCATCGTCTGACCTTATAGCACACGTACGCGGTCGTGCTGCGAGCACAAACGAAATGTCGTCTGGAAATAATGGAAAATAGAAAATAACAGTCAGTTTTGTCAAACATGACGCATTTATTCATGACCGTCATGCACCGTTTTTCTATTATAATACATTATTCTATTACTGTAAACCGACTTACGCGCCGTACCGTCCACTCGCGACTTAGATGGATATAATACGAGGTCGAAGCACACTGAGCGCGAGAACCATGGCGAATCGCATGACATACGACGTCCAATCCAAAATGCACCAATTGTACGATGCACAGCGTTTTACATATTTCGTCACATCGTTGACACCTGTCTACGACTCGGTTGTTTTTCGGTTAGTATTAATTTTACGTCCTGTACTTTACGTGTAGGATAAAGAAGAAATGCAAACCTTCACTGCGTAAGATATTGCCGATATGTTATGAAGCCTAACACGTACAGCTGGTTTTCTCGACCTATGCGTCGCCAAAAAATTAAAACATTGTAACATTTCCATTCGATGCTATCTGTATGAAATGGTTTTTGAAAAAAAAATTTACGATTCGTTGTTTGAGCAGAATCTAGACCAAGGGAACTATTATATTTTTATTTTTATTCCTATTCAGAAAACGTATTTATATATATGAAAAATAGAGATAAATGATGCACAGTAATTTTATTATTTAATTAAAAATAAATTGCCGGTTTTCGATTGTAATTTACTCAATGCTATTGTTTTTTATCAAGCAAGTGTAAAAAATTGCTTTAAGAAAAAAAAAAATGGAGCGTAATAGTTTCTTTTAGATGACAAAATCAATTAGACGTTCATAGGGCGTAGCGTTCCGCCCTCTCTCCATTGATCGCATTGAATATTATTTGCAATAAGGTCACATGCATTGTTTGGTAAATACCTTGAATCGCCCACGCACGAAGGTGGAGAACCTCTGATACACCAAGACGCGAGTACGCGATTCGTCATTGAAATTCGGCGAAAACGTAGTCATCGGACTGGCAGGAATTTCAACCGCCCGCTTCGCGTGTCCACGCGGTATACCTATCTGTACGTCGCTCGTAACAAAACGATTCGATGACGAAAAGCGAAGCGAAACCTGGTGGAAATTAGACGCCTGGCCGAAGGTGCGGAACGAAATTGTTTTCGCTTTTTTGCTCTCTATCTTTCTTGTGAATTCAAAGAACTTCTTCGTGCGGGTACCACCAACGTGCGCGTGATATGTTCTCTAATTATTATCGTCTCATGTTAATCCGTTTGTCTGGAGGACACACACACACACACACACACACAAAAACGTACTTACGTATACGCGATCGCACACGGCGGCAGTGTACGCTATGTGCAGTCGCATTTATTACATACGTATACATGTATAAAGGTAAACGCAAACATGTATATAAATGTATATAAGTAGTCACCTGCTGGACACGTTATAACCGCCGAAACACCTGTTTGGAGAAAAATGAGATAAAAACGAATGTTAATATTAATACGTATTATACATATTATAATAATGTACACGTCGTGGTACAGGTATACGTACATATATATATATGTAATACGTGATGTGTATGTAGTCGTATACGTGAGCGGAGGGGGGAAAAAGATGCGTGTACTCGTACAATTAGCAGACGGTAGCTCACAATGGATACACCACCGTTCCAGTTTCTCAAGCACACGCGATTCGAATTAAATACAGAATTTCCCATGGTACAACATCTACAGAATAATATACGGCTTTTAGCTCTCTCTCTCGATCTTTTCAACTTTTTATTTCTTCGTCATCATCGATAAACCGACGACGACGTAATTACGATACCACTCTGAATATTATTATTATTTATGTGTTTGCACCGTGCACTTGTATGCAAATCTTTGGCTATAATTTCCGATAAATCGTGTGCGCGATTGTGTGCGTCTGTAAGCATGAGTGTGTGTTTATGTTCCGCCACCGCCACAACTTAACCATAGGGTGAACACAATGTTCCCATAAATTAGCATTCATAAATAATCCAAAACGTCTTGTGCCAGAAATTGATCGGAACGACAGAGAGAGAGAGAGAGAGAGAGAAATCACTGTTTCCACACACGCAATCGATCGCTATATTATAACGCATGTGCGGCGTACACGGTGTCGGAGAGCACGTCGTTGATACGCTATACGTTTACTGCTATTATTATTGTTCTCACGAAAAGCGGAGTTGCTGCAGCTGCGGGAATCACACAAATTATACGTACGACAAAAAATGTATAGTCTTTTATACGAGCATTATAATTCGCGCTATCCTCGGTTTTCGAAGCCCAGCGAAGAGGTCGTCTTTCCGTCTGGCTAGTCAACATACGCTGTAACAAATGTTACGCGATCTGTTACACATCCGCCATACGCATTACGCGTGCATCGCGTTCAGCTGTGGGAGTTCATCGCGTACCGTTATGACCAGGGCTCGTTGGGTTCGTGCCCTAAAAATGCCTAAATAAGCATGCATTTAAGCACTCAAAATTGGCAAAATATGCATTGAAATATGTCTTAAAAAGTTCACAAATATGCATTCATATGCATTAAATATCTAAAATGACGCGCTCTTAAAATATGCTTATTTAAAAAAAAAATCATACACAATTTTTAAAATTACACGAATTATCCATTAACGTTTTCAAATTTTATTTTTAAAAGTTAACATTTAAAAAAATTAATTTTATATACTATTCTTGAACCTCGTTGAACTACGTATAATGTACGTACTTTTCCAGTCGTTCATTTTAAATCTGAAACTTTCGAAACAAATTTATTCGTTAAAACTGAATGCTTTATTACATAATTTATATTTACCTACTAGTAAAAACATTGTGCTAGACGAAATATATAATCAGGAATTTATAAAATACTATTGTTGGACGAATAAACGCGCGTACACGTCACGATAACGACTGAAGCAGTTTCCAGTTATCCAATCTTCAAATTCCAACTATTGTTAAACTGTTTATGTACGAGTATCAAGAAAATACGGTGATTTATATTTTTCATTTGGATTATTGATAGATTCTAATAGAATGATTCTAATAGAATCATTCTATCTGATCGTGATGTGTATTCAAAATACTGATATGAACTGAATGAAGCAACTTCTAAAATATAGCTGTTTAATTTTAATCACTTTATTCTGCAACCGAATTCCCAAACGATTTATATAATGAAAAATTATAAACGAAAATGTTTTCGTCAAATGTTGATTCTTGCATAGTATTTTCATAAAAAAATGCACATTGATGTAATAATATGAACAGGAATATACAAAATATGTACAATACGCCCGATTAAATATTAATATGCATAAATATACCAAATAGACGAAAAACTTCTAAAGATGCCAAAACATGCAAAATAAGATTTAACATATTTAACCGTGGTACCTTGATATGGTATGTCATCCAGTACTAAGTACAACTTAGCAAGATTGACATGTAAATGCATGAACTTACGAGCTCTGGTTATGACCATGCCTATTCGTGTATCAGTTACATAATTACGATTTTCGCAACACAAAATATTCGACAAACGTGTTCCGTTTACACATTTCTTTCGCGAATCTCAAATCGTGCTCTCAGCGCTACCGAGAAACCATGCTCGAATCATGCTTACGGTGTATCCAAAATCTATGGTTTTCGCGTATTTAATCTTTAGCTGAACACGATGAGGTGAAATGGAAACGTTTCTTGTCCATCGGTTTGCGCACACTCGTTGTTTTCGCGTGTCGTGTCGTCGATGTCCGGTGCAGATGTTTGCGCGCATCTATCAACAGTTAGTGTTGCATTGCGGACTCGGTTACCGTCAGTAATTACCGTTCCCACGACTGATTCTTTATGAGACGAAAACAACCGGTAAATTGTATAATGATTATTCATTACTATCGTTTTAGTTATTGAAAATAATATGTTTAACCTAATCGAAAAACAATTGTTACATCACAACGAATGCTTCCTCGTCGTGTGTATGGCTATTATCTTTAAAACGATATTACACGGAATAAACACTGGTCGCAAATTACCACGAAGAAATGCACATCTTAAAATATGTAGGACGCAACACTATTTACGTTTGCCCGCGACTACATGTTTTATTTATTTTGTTTATGGCGACAGATAAACGCCCCTAATTGTCGATGGCACTATACTTTATCGTCAACGATTTGCCCGTGCATGGTTATATCATTAATATATGCATAATATTTACTTATAACATTTATACTTTGTTGAAGCACGATATTTTATTTATTTATTTATTTATTTTTTTTAATAACAGCCCGACGCTACTACATTCATCGAGAGTTGAAGATGTATAATTAAAGTTTTGGTTGGCTTAAAATTGATGAGGGAAACTTTTACGTACTCTTTTCTTCTCATTGTTGGCCACCAACCAACTATTTTTAATATAGCAAGCACATCGTTTTAGCAATGATTTTTTTTTTTCTAACCGCGAATAAAATTGTTTAGTTTTAGGACTTGCAATGCGCACAAATTAAATTGAAATTTCGTAATTTATTTAATTTGCGTTTAATTAAATAATAATTACAATAATAATAATAAATATTTTATGTATTGCAAACAATAACGATTAAATTTATACTGCGGGTCGACTAATTACAATTACAGTTGGGCATAACGTGTGAACATGAATTATAAACCGTCAGAACGTAACATAACGTTACATTATACGTCGTATATTTTTTTATTGATATACAATTTAATATATACGTCCAGTTGAACGGTAAAGGTTAAAGTGGAAGATCAACAGGTAAAATGGTATGGACACCATAAAAACCTATGGTCGAAAAGTATACGACGATGACCTAGATTCGATACTAACGACGGGCGATGGGATCACATTAATTGTAGCGAAGACTGCGAACGATCGCGTCTTAAGGATTTTACTACGGGACGTAGCGACAGCTAAGTGTTGCGCACTCAGCGAAACGCTACAATAAAATAAGATCAAATCGTTTGGGTTTTCAAAACAGTTACCGAACACTCGCTGTAACAGGTACACATGCGAATAATATTAAATACAAATAAAAAATGGCTTACGTACGTATATCTGCGTCGACGGTTTCCGATTTACTTCATGTGCGATTTCCACGTAAACCTGTGTGTACTGTTTTACGGACGGTTATAATAAAAACGGATGCTTATTGACGGTGAAAACGATACACGCGGTGCACTGGCAATAATTAGAATTCAAGCCACATTTACACATTATTTTATTTATACATTTGTATATATATATATATATATATATATATATATATATATATATATACATTTTTTTTTTTTGTTGGTATCTCGAGTTTCAGAAAATGTGTATATTATGGAAATGAGAAAAAAGGAATAAATAATTTTTCGTGGCCAATTCACCTGCATACGGCGAGATTCTGCGGGTTAAAAAATAAAATAAAAAAAATATCAATTTATTTGTGTCCGAGCTAATAATAATTAATAAAAGACGAATAAAAACAAAAAAAAAACACTCGCACACAAACACACCATTCGCTACTTACCATATTATCATCAATTTATTATAACGAACGAAATGTGTTACAGTCACGTGTACGTATAATATCGTATATAATCCTTAATTGTACGGTCGTATTCGTAGAAACAAAGGAGACAATTTAATAAATTATAATTTTAATCGACGTTAAATATATTTGTCACTCGGTCGCATGCAAGTATGCATTAAATATAGTTGTATAACTCCTCTGCGGAACAAAAGTAGAAGGTTACGAATTGGAGACACCGCAATAATATAAATTATATCATCTCGAATAATTAGAATTGTAATATTTAAATTATGCGATTAAATACCTAAGTACATTCGAGTGAACATTTCTAATAGCTATGTAGATATTATAACACCTTCAAAGTGTATTGGAAACTCTTTCGATATTATTGGCAACACGCACTGCTAATAGATGATTATCATTTTTAAAAATAGTTATTACAAAGCGTCATATTGTTAACCAAAATAATTTGCAACATCAATTGTTTAACTACGAAACCCTCGCGTTATTTGTGCATATACTTACTTATTGTCTTATCAAATTATTTTCTCGTCTATAGGTAGTATATATACATATACAGTAATTTAAATAACATTTTAATAAGGCTTCCAATCATTTAAGAATTTAACACGTTCTGTTACATTTACAAGTTGTTATATTATAAGATACATTACATTGTTATGCTCACTTCACTGTGCTAATGAACGTGTATTAAGTTTTATGTGACGATCATAATATTTAAATTGTATAATCATTAGTTTTTTATTTTTATTTTTATTTTAGAATAAATTATTTTCGTCATTATTAGCGATTCTCAACAGGGACATCCGATAACACATACCTATTGACACTATCATTTATTATACGTAGTGCATTATCATGTGTCTTACAGTCGCCCGAGCGGTTTTGATGCGGCCTCGCGTCCTCTTTGTCTTTTGGTGGAAAAAGAGAAACAAAAAAAAAAAAAAAATTGAAAAATATTAAAGAATCTTGGCACAAATCCCATTGTACATTACGCATTTACATATTAACGTGCACCTGTCCGCTTTTTCGTTTCAATAAACATCACAATAAAATAAACATATTCATTGCTTACCGAAGCGCCCCGAGGCACGTGCATCATTTATGCCGCGACCATTGTTGGTGGTCATGTTAACAAATTGTAAAAAAACGCACGGTGCCCATCTAATGATTGTATTTATGAGGGTTGCCACTTTTGGACGGAGAGTATAAACAAATGATTTTGTTCCGATACGAAAAGTAGGTAGCTATTTCCTCCAATTATATTTTTAGTAATATTATATTATACCGCTTATAGGTATTTTTTCCTTTTGTATACGAATACATTTATATATATGTAATATTCGTTTATTTTTTTATTTTTTTGTAATCATCCCGTCCGACACGACTTAATGACGTTCGCAGGCAGCGGCTGCAGCGATGCGACAGTTCGACAGTCAATATTTCTACGAAAAACGTACGTATGACTGGATCCAGTATTTCGGAACAATATAACTAAAAGTCGCATGCAAATTTTCGTCGAACTTTTATTACAATACCGTTTCGTTGTTTGGTATTAAATGTTCAAACTATCACAGCGCTAGTAAGCGTATGTAATGTGACGTTTCGAATAGTTCACGTGGGTGCTGCTGTACTACAGGTATTATTGTAATCGACCGAAAACATTGTTTCGATACGATTAAGATAACGAAATTACACAATATCTCGATAAATATGTTTTTGGGTTTTATTTTTTCACGCCCGTTGTGGTGCGACAACGAAGTGAATAAAAAAAAAAAAATGAAAAAAATGAATATTTTAATTGTACTTACGTTAAACGGTCGTAAATCCACTGAAAACATATTATAATTATTATTACGTACGGATGTGTTGTATCAATTAATATTACACTACAGTTAACACAGGTACAACTCTATCGACGTGTGTACACGAACAGTTCGCATTGGTATAGTTATTAAACATCACGTACTACTACATTGTATGATATTATAATTTGTTCTCGAACATCAGCGACGAGGGAACGAATATGTAATAATTATTGTTTGATATCGCCCGTAATACATTTGCGACTACCACTCTCACGACTAATAAAACGTTACGCCGTGATATTACTTCTTATCGAACAAGGTTTTGGTTTTAGTTCGACTTAATTACAAAGCGTATATTTAGTCGTAAAATATTTTATAGTTTTATACACGTATATATAATATATATATATTTTTTTTTCCATACGAAAACCACCCACAAAATAAAATATATTACAGACGTTCAATTGAATAAAACATACACATACACACACACACGCACGCACGCGTGCACATATATATTGATTAATTAAATAAACTCGTTACGTGTGTATCTATTTACCTGCTCATGTATATTTACATGTGTATATGTTATTGATATTTTAATGATGGAATAAGCGTTTTTTTTTTTTTTCATCGTATACTCAGTACCTACAGTTCTACATGAGGTTATAAAAATGTACTACCGCGATAAAAACTTTTAAATGACTGAACGATGTATACGAATATACGACGTTGTTTTAGTTTCAGCGATTCGAGTTTACAAGAAGTTGCAAAAATTAGGAATTTCTTCCGTTTATCGATTTTTTTTTTTTCGTTTTCTGGTGTTTTATTAGTTACGACAATACGTTTAAAATTATTTGGAATCCTTTCGAAACAAATATAATGAAATGGGGAGTCTTCACAAGATTAGGCACGTGTTTTAAGTAGGCAAGGAAGTTTTCAATACGACGAACGTCTCTAAAACATACAACTATACTACTGCGGTCCGATACGGTACTACTCTTACCCTAAGACCATGGTGCAGTGTTCCGATTGGGTAACATTTAAGAAGAGAGTATGTGTTGAGTACAAAGGGGAATGTAGAAATCTCACTCTGGAGATAAGAAGGGGTGGTCATAACGAATATTGTTAATATCGATTTCAGCAGGAGTATAATGAAGAGTGCAGAGAGAAGAGGACCAAAATTAAGGCGAGAGAAAGAACTAATTGTTTCACGTGATAGGATTTTTCTTTAAGATTAATATTCGCAGCGGAGAAAATACGATAAAATTAATATCCGCGGTGGAAAAATAATAATGATAACTGTACAAACAGAAAGGGAACATACAGGTACACATATTCGACAATATGTAATTAAGTATATGTAAAAATACCCTTAGGCCGCCGCTATCGCAACAGATGTTACTGTTCGTGTATACGTAAAAAGAATCCCGAATCGGGGCGTAAATCCATGTACGAGTAATTACTATATTTAATAATTATCGAAGATATTTATTAAATGTTAAAAATCTATTTACTCGTGGTATGTTTGTACATGATAAACATATGCCAGACATCAGTGCGGGGTACGGTTTCATTTGAACGAAAGGTTTTGATTTTTTATTTCTCAACCTTTCCAATTATTAAATGAAATAATTTCAGAAAAAAAGATAGTTTCATAAAAAAAAAAGACTCAAATGTTCTAGAAAATGCATATATTCGTTGGAAGTCTTAGAGCATTCAAAATACTATACGAATTCGTTACACACTTCGCCGATGTTGTATACGAAATTTAATTTCGCTAATTTTTGCATATTTACGATTTCTAATGCTATTTTGCTAATTTAAAATTATAAGTTCTATTTATAGGTGTATTATTAAATATACGTATAAGGAAATAAACAAAATTGTATAGGAAAAAAAAAGAAAGATTTTGGACCAAACACATTCGAATACGAATATGCTAACGAAAACAAAAATATATTTCAAATGGTACGTATTATACATGGCATGTATGGTTGTTATCGTCGATCATACCGGACGATTCAGTTCGTTTCCATTGATTTGATTATTTCGTACCATATAATCGTATCAGGTTAGTATTGCAATTGTCGTATTTACGTAGGAAACGTTATCGTTGAATCATAGATTAAATTTTAGTTATATAAATTATTTTTTAAACGTATAGATTTAATCTATTCTATAGTTAAATTATCCAGAGCAATCATTTTATTTAAGTTATTATTATTATTTTTTAATTTTCCTCCGTCATTTAGACATGTTGCGTATGCGATTGATCGTGAACTAGCGGGTTACCTATACTGCTATACTCTTTTGTTTTTATATTGATTTAAAAATCCTGATTCAAAACAAAGTTAATCAGAACAGATATAGAATTATGTTTATGAATTTGGTTCCACGCATTTGTCCCCCAACCCCATCGGTCATGGCAATAATGACATTAATTATTTTTTTTTTTTAACAAATATCTTTATCTCGTTATTGTGCCGGTTGGTCGACCGAATGATTTTTTTTTGATTCCACTGACATCAGATATCACAAATATCGGCCGACAATTTTGAATATCAATAAACCGTTTATTATTTGCAGATGCCGGTCGGATGGTGTAAGAAAATCAATTTTACCCAGCACGGAAAAAGCTTTCTTCACGCCATTGTCAGGTCAAATATTAAATATATATATGTAATTTAATATTTTAAAAAAATAAAAAAGGTGAAATTTTTATCGAAATCGATATTGGCAATTGGTACATTAAATGTTTTTAAGCATACACTTAACTAGCAAACCTAATCCAACGCCGTAGAAAAGGGATTCGGCCGATTAGCTCTACCGCTCACCGTACACCGCGATCTCATTACGTAAGAGCACTGCTGCCGACGCCGTTAAGACTATTTTGCTAATTGCCCGGAGAACCGTTTCGTCGAGACGACGTGTACGTATTGATTACACTCATTGAAACCGTCCATTGTTGTGCGCGCATTGTTTAAACACTTCAATTACTATGTATGCACATAGCGCACAACATAATGTTGCGTACAGGAACGCGCGTATTGTGCGTGTATTCGATCGCGGTGTATACGCGACGACGGGACATTATTGTGCGTTCGTCATTGTTCAACGCGCACATAATAATAATAATAATAATAATAATAAAAATAATGCCATACCGGCGTTGTACCGCATTCAAGACGAGACCAGCGATTCGGGCCTACACTGCCGTTCGCCGCGTGCGACCTACTCGCGCGTGTTGTGCCGTTGCCGTGTGTCGTAACCGTTTTATTTTCGGCTTAATTAACCGTCTCCTCTTGTACTGTACACTATTATCACCGACCGAAGACACGGTTTTGAAACGCGAAAAACATTCCGCCGAAACGCATCGTAATAATAATAAAACCTATCATCGCGGCGCGGTCATCGGCCTGCCGCCGCCACCGCCGCCGACACGAAAAAACGATAAACGCGAAAATATATTATTATTAATAGTTCGGAGCCATACTGCTATTTATTGTCTCTTATTAATTTATTTAAATTCATTGATAGTAAACGCCCCCGTAATGGAGCCTCGGAACAGACAATAATGCAACGCGATAAATGAGGTAAAGATTCTTTGTCGATCATTGAAAACAACAACCAAAGCGATTCAATAGATTTCTTGTCGATTGCACCGTGTGAATCGGAGAGAAAAATCACTAACATTATTATTATTATTGTTGTTATTATTATTGTCAGTGGTAGTAGTTGCAGTAGTACCGGTAGTACGTTCAACGATATCGATCGGTACACGGCCGTACATAAATCAAAATTCGCATTCTTCGACAATTAGAAGTGCCCGTGCTATGCCGTGTACGTGCACACAGTAAAAAAGCTGCGGTACACACGTATCATGTACCTACACGGTGCTACCTACTCGTGCATCCCCGTGTACCTATAGGTATACCGGTATACCGTACGTGCGTATAGCTGCGTGCGTACTGTATTCGCGCGGCGCATGAAATTACAATAAAATTGTCGCGTACATTACATTATTGACGGGTCGTACGGCACTCGCGTCGCGCGGCGCAATGAAATTTAAATGTGTTGAATAATTTACGCGCGGGTGTGCTATTACGCATGAATAATAAACGCGATATTTTTAATTTTAAAGGTGAACTACTGCTCGGTTCGTTTCGCGAGGACAGTGTTAATACAAACGAGAAACCGATCTCTACACACACACACACACACACGAGTATACGCATACACGTAAAATATATATGTACGTTATACGTTAAACAAATTATTGGCCGTGCGTCACGGACGTACCCGTTCGAATCGTTGTTATCACCATTACATCGTGTTGGGCGATACGACGTGTGCATGTTCACGTGATGCCACCGAACGGCCGAGAAAACGGTGCACCGGACAAGTGTATCGTACATTATAATTATATTTAAATTCCACATCATTGTATAGTGTTGTTTACGTGTATGCACGGTTTAAGTCCCGTGTACGGTGCCCACATGGTATTGTTGTGTCGGAAGGAAAAGAGCGGGGAACGTTACAGTACGAAGAGTTGAGTTTAAAAAAAAAATACCAATCCAATTCCACGGTAGGTAGCGACGTACCGGACAAGATTATGCAGTGCATAATGTATATATATACACACACCTACACTAGAATACATTTAAGTCTGCGGTTGTATATGCGTAGATATTAATATGTTTAAATACAAACGAGGTATAGCAAAGTAGTAACAGACATCAAACGTTCGATATGCTCGTCTGAAACGCTATAATATTGATTAGGTTACACCGGTGCAACGCTCGGCGGATGCGGCGCGTATAAAATCGTCATCGATACATTTGTAAAAAAAAAAAAATAAAAAAATAAAATATATCGTTATGCGTTCGTTTACATTACGTAGTGCGCATTGCACGCGTGCGACACGATAACGTGCGGGGTGTACGGTAAACGGACTGCGAATAAGACTGCTGTACGAGCTGGTGCGATCATCGTTCAATCGTACACGTACTCAGCTCACGCCTTGTGAGCGTACTATATTTGTGTACACATGTATGTGCGTGTACACGTAGGGGAAATGAATGCCTATCGGAATATCGCGTTGTACTCGTATTAACTCGTTAAAGGGCATTTTTATCCGCGATACCTGTCGTCGGCAGCCGATGGTGGTTGGCCTCCTATCGATCGACAATATCGGAGAAAGTCTCACGCGCACATGTACTCGTGCGATTGTATCTGCTCGGTACGGGTATACGCACACGGTACGAGTCCGTGATGGACAGATATATAGAGATGTGGCGCGAAGTGTTGCGCCCGTATAATTTTAGCGAGATAAAGTCGCAGCCGCGCGTACGCACACCGTGTTACATTACGCGTGTACGACAATATCATTTTAAAAGAAACGTCCACGTGAACTGCGGACCAACTGTTGTGAATCCTGCAACGGCGCACGCCGTAAGGTACGTGCGGTTAACCGCCGTAATAATTACTACGGCGGTACAGGATCTCGTTCGAACGCGCACATATCACGTCCGTACGTACAAACGCGCAGACGTATCTGCGTTTTTGTGGATATCCCTTCGGGTGTTTGTCGCGGCCCGTTACCCGTGCTGAAAATCCTAACGCCCGTGGCAGGAAGAACGCGTGAAACATCGTAAACGTTCTTGTTCCACCGTTCTGGCCCAATGTCCACGTGATATAGATAACGCAATGTATTCATGTATTTTTTTCATTTTTATTTTTATTTTTTATTTATTATTATTTAACAGGGAACACACGCGTTAAACCAAACTATTCAAATCTTAGAATGTACGCGTCCAGTAATATCAAATCATCAATTAATATTTATTTAAGCACAGTATAATTCGGGCTGTAACACGATTATTATTTAAAAATACCACTACCTTACTCTATGAAATATAAGTGTTTTCCTTTTAACACACTATATTAAAAAATATGAACGCATGATAAATATTTGTCATATTATTTTTAAATTTTCTTTAACAAATATTTTCCCCTAATATGTATTACATAAAAAACATACCATTTCCAAAATCCATATCCTATATAAGTTATGCGATAACTTGACGTTTAATATAACGTATATAGATTGACAGTAATATGATGAAAGTTCCTAGCGTGTTAAATGAACACGATCATAATACGATTTTGAAAAATATTTTTAGTAGACAAACGTGAAAACGAATTATTTACAAGACCGAATATAATAATTCCGCAAGACGTCTACGTTGCAATATACTGCGATGTACGTTATACGATACATACTTTACGAAAAGGTTTATGTTTTCCACTGACAATATGTTACAATTTTTCGACGTCAAAATCAACTAGTTTATTTATTGCAAAAAAAAAAAAAACACAAAAATTCGTAGTCTTTCATTTGTAATGTTACCAATTTTATTAGTTATTTAAAAATAATTAAAATAATAAGACTTATGTTTCGTGTGTGAAATTCACAATATATTCCATTATCATATCGTAATCATGTAATCGGAAATTATATACTGGTCATCCGAGCCTTACATCACGCATATCATAGCACACTGATTTACTGTTGAATCGTATAAATAAATGAAACGTAATAAGTTTGATTTTGAAAAAGATTTTTATCCCAACACAAATGGACGAGGATTCTATTCTCGGTCTGTCCCTGAATCGTTGACTTGAGATTAATATTTAATATAAGTTTTGTGTCAATTGACGATCACACAAAAATGAGTCGTACAAACTTTTGTACGTTTTGTTTTTCAACATATTGGCTTATCTGTGCCACCCCAAACAAAATATGTTTCTAGCTATACGATATTGCAGAGATTCGAATGACAAAATGTATGTATACAAGGAATAATCGATGAAATACACAATGACGATTTCGACAACAATCATAACAAGACCGTACTTATAATAATTATATTATTATGCACAATTATTGTGCATCAGTGCATCACCACTACGTATTGTACACGTATGGTACTCGCGATCATTTTTAATTGTTTTCGCGACCGTTGAAATCGAACGTGCGCGACGGGGAACTGTGATAATAATACTTAACATTTCGAAATAATATTATTATACTAAATCCGCCGGAACAGCGAAGTTTTCCAACCGTCGAAATCGTTTTCCGCACGAACGAGTGTATCGGCGCGCGAATGGAGTGGATCAATAATTGTTAACCGCACGTAACAATAATAATTAAGACTAGGATTGGCAAAAAAAAAAAGAAATCGTAAATCATGCGTTTTCCGGTGTATAAATTATGCAAAATAAAATGTTGCCGATTATAGACTTATATCTATTATTATTATTTTTTTTTCTACTTGTACCACGGTGTGTGTATACCATTTTCTAGAGATGTTAAAATACCGTATTTTATTTTGTTGTTGTATAATACCGTATAATACCGGTATTATACCTGTATTATACCGTATAGAACCTTCCAGTACCTCAAATTATTGGAAATTTAACAGAAGTTATAAACTTATTATTAATCATGAAATACGAATCATTTAAAAATTACAAGAAGGTCAGAAAACATATAATACAAGATTTAATTTAATAATTTTAATGGATATTTTTAGAATGATTACTTTATCTACTCATTGGGAACACATGATATGATAATAATTAATAAATAATAATTTTATATCTAAATATTTTTAATCGTGGTAATAACTAAAAATAACGCCTTAATTCTTTTTAAGCTATTGCATAGCTTTTATCGCAGGCCTGGTGTAGTGACTGAAAAAAAATTTTTCGTAACGAAAAAGCGTGACCACTACCTGTGGAATCCCGTAATTAATGGAATATCGTAGTTGCTATGATACAAATTCCTGAATAACTAGAATAAAAAAAAATTTAAAATTATATCAACTTCTTATTTATTTAATATGCAATAGCTTTATCGCGGCAGTCCCCGAATGCCACTAACCGTTATTTTTTTTATACCGTCTGTATAAAATAATTTTATACCATGTGTATAATACCTCGTATAATACAGTTTTATACCACTGTATAATACAAACCCACATCTCTACCATTTTCAAACAAATAACGCGCTTGCTGTAACACGTAACTGTTCAGAAATATGCTACAGCCATGCATTTCACGAACGGTACGTGTGACAAACAAAAGCGGTTCAACCTTTTAACGTACTAGTGTCCCCGTGATCGCACGTCGAGGTATTTGATCAGGATTGTAATCGGAATCACTGCGAGCAAATCGTTTACGCGGTCCGTGCGCGCACGTCGCGTCTCGCCATCGGTCGTTGTTCCAGTACGCGTTCCTAATGCGGAAACCGTATGTACGTCGGACCTAACACTAATGTGGCCTAAACACTACGAGCTCTTGCTCGCGTTGCGTGCACGCACCCGGGCGTACTCCTTAACCCGGAAACGGCGGACCGGTCGGTGATTCGCGCGCGCTCCAGGAGAGTTCGTTTCCGATGTCTAACGTACGAGCGCTTTCGTCCGGACCGGATAGCCGCCGGTGCTGCGACGGTGTACGCGTCTCCGGGACGATCGAAAGGGCTCCCACGAAAACGCCGTGGACCACCCCTTAGGCCTCGGCCGTCGCGAGGCTTTGATGCGGTGTCACGGGCGGCAGTGCGCACGAACAGTGAAAACACGCGGTAACGAGACGGCAAGACGTGCGTGTACGTGCGTACGCAACGGCGCGCGCGTTTCTCTGGGGGTTGGACGCGCGAGGAAAACAAAAAATAACAACAACAATAGTAAAGAGACGGAAAATAAATAAAAATAAATGCCGTAAGAGAAAAAGCCGTGTGTGGAGCGAACAATGCGGGGCGAACGGTTCCCACGCCGGAGCCGATCACCTGGAGAGCGAAGTGCGCGCGGCGGACGTCAACAAGTTGAAGTTCCTTCCTTCCGCGTTTTTACTTCCTCGTCGCGCGCGTGTGTGTGTGTGCGTACGTGACCGATTTGGGGATGCGGATACGGATGAGAATTTAGGAGGGGGGGGAATTGCATTATTATGTCGCGCACATGATTTTCTATAGAGAACGCGACGCCATGTGCATAACGCGCGGTAATGACTGGTATGAGGGTTGCGGGTGGCGGAGGGGTGAGGGCGATTTTCTTTGAGTACGCATTCCGAAGGGGCTGTCGTACATACATACCGTACGTGTAATGCGCACACAAATCCACAATCGCACTCTCGCGAAGTAAATTTCTCACGTACACAATCACATTGTGTAGAAATCGATGGAAAGAATAAATAATAATATAAAAAAAAAAAAGTCATTAATATAAAATAAAATATAATATAATAGCTGCGTGAGACGAGCATAGGGTCGCGTGGAGATATAAAGCGTTGCACGCAACCGATTCCAGCGGCGCAGTCACTCGCCACTGATCGGTGTTTACTGCTTCTCCCCCACCCCCCTTGAGCCCGTACCTCTTCTGAGTGCTTGCCAAATTATAATATACATAAATATGCTCTTACGAGTTCAGAAGAAACCAATACCCTTGTTTAAAAATTAATTTTCTGTTTACCATTGTATTTGTGTACGAACTCAAAGCAGTATACACAACACGCATTTCTGTGCGCTTGCACCGCGGTGCACACTTAAGTCTTAATAATATTTATTAATAATTCTACACACATCATAACAACGGTGTGTGTTATAAGTAAAAACTAGGGCCCGAGGTTTAATGCACTAAAAGCGTACAAAACAAAATGCATGTATATATGATAAAACGTGCAAAAATTTGCAAATAAAAATGCACGTTAAATTCATTTAGTTTAAATAATGTATATAATCCGTTGAATAATTTACATGAAACGAACGATTGTATTAAACATCTAGTTTGGATTGATTGAACGTAATTTGCATGTTGAATTTTGAAACATTCCGATGGTATGTTGGGTACTAATTGTTAAGGTTTATTTTTTCTATTAACAGTTCGGATAAGTTTTCAGATGGCCTGTGACAGTAAACCGTTTTACGCTGTTGACTTTAATCTCGTATACTTAACAAAAAATTATTCCTCTGTCAGATGAAAAAAATGATTTCTCCAAATTCCGCAACAAAACGTACTTTTGACATCTTAATAACACAAACGCACTAAATCGCGAAATTCGGACGAAGCAAAATATGGACTAAAATTTTGTTCACGTAAATCTACTCAATATATGGATTTCAACATCTAGTCCTGACCGAATAATTTTTATCTAGAAGCGATTAGATAATACTAGAAAATAAATTCTTTACGAGCCATGAGTATATATGGGTAAAACCAACGAACAATAGTAAAATAAATGTAATGAAACACTTAGGTATTCGACTATAGTGCAAAGAAAAATTGTAAAATACAGAAATATGCAGTACACGTGAAAAAATAATAAAATATGCAAAATAATACTTTGTATTTCGGATCTATTGACTACAATTCAAACTGGTAGCTTAAAAAGAACATACAAATGCATATAAATCCTGGTCCCGGTAATAATCAAGATTTTTTTAATGTAAAATACTATTTATTTAAAACCGTAACGTCACTCGTGAAATGGAAGAAAAATATTTATGGTATTTTCATTTCACCGTTATTTTAATATGATACATATTGTGATTTTATTGGATTAAAATTTAAAATCAAGTACAACTATCAGTTTATATCAGAATTGCAAGAAATTTATACGCATATGATAATTTTACGTTTGGTATTACAGTATATGAATATAAAATGGTCGTGAGAAATCATTAATGAAATACCTGCGAGGTACCGTGAAACCGCTTATTAAATCGAGTAATTAAAACACATGTCTAAAAAAAATTAACACATTTAAACGTTTACAACCTTAATAACGTGTTGTACACGTATTGCAAATATACCAACTATTATATTTTATAGTTCGACTCGTTATACATATAGGTACACACACACACAGAAATACAAACATAACACACATTTCTATGTTACAAAAACTGGAGAAGAGTTATACGCACTTAATATTAATATTATTTATTAATTATTTATATTTAATAATTATTATTATTATTTTTCATACCATGAAAAATGTTAAGAATTGTAAATGATGTAAATTGTAAATGTAAAGTGCAACGATACAATCTACACGTCTCAACAGTATATGTATACATGGTACATGTATACACGGTGCGAATGTCCGATATGAAAATAATCAGTTTTTAAGTAATTTGTCCCACATAGATAAGCGTATACAGTGTGTAGATCGATTTGTATTAATGTAATTGCAAAATATTATATTCTAAACTATTTTTTTCGCATTGATTACAGTCAGTTTATTTTTAATGTTACGACGAAATGCATATTATTATGGTTGTTATTAATACCATTATATCATTAGGTAAGAAAAAAAAAAAAAAACAGTGGGCAAGCGACTATCAAGAACATCGAAATAAAATTAATATTAATACCCGATGAGTAATACATTATACGCTAACCTGGCACACATTTAATTTACTTTTATCGTGAAAAACAATCAATCATCCGAGCTTATCTCATTCGGAAACATATAACTTCTGCATAATAATCACATTATAATATAATCACAACCGTTCGGTATGATAATTTTTACAACGCTGCGCACATAATACACATGTATATACGCGCGTACTGCGGACAACGGTTTTGCTTGGTTTGATCGTTTTCAAATGTACCATAAGACTGCGCGTACGCGGGTCGTATATTACACAACACTGATATCGAACCCTTATCGACCGGGTTGACCGCTAATCGACGTCCGACCCGAATCCGGAAAGATTACGCTCGGAGTGGACCCGCTGTTGGGAACGTATACGTACTACAATAATGTAGTTTTTTAACGTTATTCTAACCGCGGCCACCGGTACTCACTACTGTGCGGATAATCGAAACGGCGTGATTAGCGTTACAACAGCATTCTCGGTCGGCCAGGTGGATCTCGTCGGACGCCGAAGGGTGCAAACGGAACACACGCGGAGGCAGCGGCGGCGGCGCTCGTTACACCTACGCACCTCGCTTACGCAAAACTCTCGGGGCAGTCTGTGTGCGCGGCGAGATTTCTCTGGCATGCGCAACGGGGCTTTCCGCGTTATAATGTCGCACGCGTGGAATGTATACAACGAAAAGCAATTTGTAAATTAAATGCACGCGATCGCAGAGGACTGGTCGTTTTCGTCACGCGTAAGATTTGTTTTAAAAACCGATTCGACATCGGTCGAATCGCCTGCGCGTGTTTATAACAGACAATGCGAACGTTGCGAACGTTTACCGGGCGACATTGGTGAACCGATCAACGAATACTTCAAAAATTAACAATACGCCCATTTACGGTATCCTTTAGCCGAGTACATTGTGATTGTTCCCCCCCACCCCCCCCGAACAACATTCATAGACCATTCGCGTCATCGTTCCTTGCGTGGACTACAAAAAAATATGAGCAATACTTTTGTAGACGGAATAAACGAAGTATAAAAAAAAATAATCCTCGGTGACCAGTAAACATTGGAAATGTTATTTTAGATAACCGTGCTTAAGTCCTGGGTAGCATGAAAACGCATTTGTTATCGATTTGACGCCGTGCGATATTTTTGAAAATCATAATCGTCATCAGTTTACCATATTTCTAATGGATACAATGCGCATTAGTCACTGTTGTCTGTTCCATTATTCTATGTGGGCAGAACATACAAATTCAATAATCCGAACACCAAAATAACTGCGAGCATCCCGAACAACGTTTAACTATACGTGAGTAATTCAAATATTTTCAAACTAGTATAAGTGTTTGAAAATATTTGAACTACTATTTCTTTCATTTTGAACGTTTCCTATAACTAGTATAAGTGTTATAGGAAACGTTCAGAATGAAAGAAATACACGTCGCAGTAAGATATTAAACTAGGATGTACAAATTCTGAGGACAATTATTAATTAATTCAAACTCAAAAACTAAGAGATACTAACGAACATTTTTCTTTAAAATTACTGGTACACATAATTATTTATTACAATAAATTATCAAAGGTATTTATTTTTGAAACAATTTTCTTTTAATCTATACGTGCGTGTGTATAACGTATGATATGTATTTTCGAAAATATTACCTACTCAATTTTTATAATCTAATTTCGGTAAATAATGACCGAAAAAGATATTCTATTCATAATGAAGTAAAT
The DNA here is from genome assembly GCA_034509805.1 of Sipha maydis. NCBI lineage: Eukaryota > Metazoa > Arthropoda > Insecta > Hemiptera > Aphididae > Sipha > Sipha maydis. The sequence continues at coordinate 84,966 of JASXSY010001847.1, read as the reverse complement.
TTCGATGCGAATCCCTTTCCGTCCGATGGCCGTTAGGAATACAACTCTTTAACTGCAAAAATAATTGCTTCGGCCTCACCCCTTGCCGAAAGATTATTTTATTCGAACCGAACGACGGATGTATTTTTAGTTTACATCCATTGGTAAGAAGACCGCCGTGCGTAGTCTAGCATCCGAGTGTCCGAAATATTATTTTTATGTAATTTTTAATGGCCAATTAGGGTGGAACGCTTAAAAATAACTCAACCCGTATCATTCGCTCTTTTTTTTCGTTTTTTTTTTTCGTAAACTAAATATACTTTTTACCGGTCAGCGTGTTCCGTTCTCGCAGAACGTGTCGTGTTAATACGTTCTACGCGTTTATTAACGTGTACAAGATGTGGTATCGCCCAAAATGATGTGATGTTTCGGCACGTGCACGACAATGTCGACCGACAATAATTGAACGTTTCCTCGGTGCGACGGGGAGCACGTCTGCGCCCGACGTCCGTACGCTGTTCGATGTCAAGACGGTCGAGCCCGCGGGGGTGAACCACCCGCCGACTGGAGCGAATGCATGTCAATCCGTGGTGCACGGTCGCGCGGACCGAGAAACGACAATTGATCGGTGGATAAAAGTTTTGTTTGTCATCGCGTTTTCTGTCACCGAGCTTCAATTGCGATTGTGTGTATATTTGTGCGCGCGAACGTGTGTTGAGTGGATGTTTACACTTTTTAATTATCGCCGGTCGATTTGCGCCGTGTGCTCGTCGACCCATGAAGTATATTTACTATCGAATCACTGAAACGGAGCCAACAAGCTGTAACTAATTTATAAATACTCGTACACGAGACCGTTAGTGTCGATGTTGCGCGCGCGCATGTATGCGTTGTTTTCGAAAAAATATTTAATGCTCAATTGCGCGTGCGATCCGAAATATCCGCCGCTATTGGTCAGCGTAAACTCATTTTTAATTCATAAACATATTCCCGTAGAGTACAATATACTTATGCCGAACCTCGTGTACGACGGTATAGCTACGTGTTGAATGTTAGTGTTTCTCGACCTGGGGGGTCACGACCCTCTTGGGAGTCGCCAACTTATTATTTAGGGTCGGTAACCTATGATCTGAATCGATACGAAACGTTGAAAATCTCAAACAGTAAAACAAAATCAATATGCATGTACCTGCATTGACATTGAATAACACGAGAAATTATACTTTATCTGTATTTGATTACATTTATTGTTACAAAACCTTTCTATTATGAGTAAACAATCACGAAAACGAAAGATTTTTTTCAGACGACCACCAGATACATCGATTTCAGCTAATCAAAATAACGAACTCAGCTATGAAAAATTTACAAAATGGATACTGACGAACGACCACTAAAAAAGGAAAAATTATTAAAATATAAAGATAGTTTTATTGAATATAGTTTTATATACTGAAATCAAAATAGAAACGATGTGTTATTTGTGTTATGACATTGACATCACTAAAACCAAATAAGTTCATTGAACACTTGGAAACAAGCCTTGTCACGAAGAAAAGTTTTGGCAAGGTAATTTAAATTAAAAACAGAAATGGAAATATTTTTGACAAAAATCATCATTTAGTAGTGATTTCGAAAAAAAATATATGGTCAGTAAAACTTTCATCTTTCTGATATATTTTAAATTCTAAATAATTTAAATTCAAGTATGCAAGGACCATATTCTAATAATTTTATATCGGACAACAAAATTGAAACATTTCTAAAAATAATCGGTCTGTGGAAAACTATACATTTCATAAGTTTCCAAATATTTTTAATATAATTTAAAAAAGTTTATTAGCAAGAAATTAAATTAATGTGCATTATAATTGAATAATACTTATGAAAATGAAGAGAAAACCGTTTTCCAAATATTTCGACGCTACAAATGACATTCATAAAAATTACAATTGGACAGTAAACAACCCATTCGTCCAATTATATCAAAATATAATGTCATTAACGAATGAAGAAAAATATAATTAAATTGTAATCAGATATGATCTTAAACGATATTTTTAAAATTTACAAAAATAAAGGTCAGTTTTGGACAAATTTTCATAATAAACATCCTGTTTAGAAGCATAAGAAGCATTCCATTTTCAACTACATATTTATGTGAAAATGGATTTTCCACTATGAATGCAGTAAAAAATTAAATTAAAAGCCGACTAAAAATATCATCGATTACAAGAATTAGTTTAACAAAATCTAAAAAAAACCAAGAATTGATGAAATAATTTCAGATTAACAGCAATAATCAACCTATTAGGTTCTTAATTCGAAAATCTTATAAAATATAACAACTGTAACAAATAAACAGTTTTTTAAATTAAAAATAATTATAGTATAATGTGTATTTTATGTTTCTTTTGTACATTACTTGTAGTTTTGATTGTTAATATTAAACTATGCAAGTATACAAAAATATATATGTAGGGTTCACTAAAAAATTCAAATTCAAAAAGGGGTCGTCACTAGAAAAAGGTTGAGAAACAATGTAATATATTATTATATAGTTCCCGGTGTCCGTAATACGTTACATCGTATGGTATTCAGAGGTTACAGAGGAAGGGAGAGTCCTCTGGACTTTCATCGGCTACTACACCGAGTTGTATAATTTATTATTATTATTATTATAAAACAATACCATTCGAGAGCAGGACCGTATTTAGAGGGATCAAGGGGGATGTTGCTCCGGGCGGTGGATTTTAGGCGGGATGGCTAGTTTTTATATTTTACAAATGTTGCTCCTAACATATGTTGTTCTTTTTTCTCTCACTTTGGATCCCTATGGCGGAAAATTCTTAAATACACGACACTGGCTGAATGCATCAATTGTATTATGTCCGCAATAAATTTTTGATTCGAAACAAAATAATCAAACCGTATTGAAAAATCTATTTTTATTGATCCGTGAACACTTTTCAATCGGCGGATAATAATTCAGATTTTTCTACCAAAGGCTGTCGAATGAAACAATTTATAATGCAAGTTTCGTATAAAACATGTATACCCATTACAATACCATAAGAATATGTTGTATAATGGTTTTTAAGTATTGCCTCATCAAATAAATCATTACCAGAACCTGTGATATTTTGAAAAAAAAAAAAAAAATTGAATAACTCGCGTTCAATTTCAGAGCTGACGCTGAAATAATTTAAATTGGAAAATCAATAATTCGCAATGATATAACGCTTCCCCAGGACAAGGCTTATGGTCGCCACCAATTATTCGAGTTTGAGAGTTTAACTGACGCGTTTGCGATTATATTAGTGTGTACGTGATCGCAAGCGGTAACGTTAACATCAATTTTTCCCGGTAACAATATACATAATCGAAATGTGATATCCGATCGTACAGTACGTCGCGAATTCCAGCGAAATCCATCGTGTAAGTAATACCCCGGGTGAATTTCACATGGTATGCGGTGTAACGACTATGAACACACAACATACGTGCGTACGTGTTGCTGTGCGACGACAGTACAACGTGTGTAAATTAATTTTATGTATATTATAATACACAGGATTAGGCTAGACGAACGGGACAATAACTGTTAATTGTCGTTAGTTTACATTAGTCTACGAAACCTGTCCCGTTTAAACCGAATTATGAACATCGTACTCAATACTTTATGGTATAATTTGCCACAATATTCCGTGCACGCATTTTATTTGTTTTCAGAAAGACTTCTCGTGGAGGAACAATTCAATGTTGTTGAAATCTATTTTGTCTATTAGAAATCCTTAGCTGCACAACGAACTGGTAATTAAATATCGTGATAATATACGCACGAGAAAAACGATTGGTAAGAAACATTTACATAATAATATTTTTCCAGAAGCACTTTTCAACTATGTCCAGTCAATGAGTGTACGTTCTACGCGCAAACTTCAGTTCGCATAAATACTTTACAACACCGTACGCCTCGATCGAGCATCTTGCAATTAAGCATCATTGAAATAATCGATAATTATACGTCGTTACTTATAATTCTAAAAAGGGAGAAAACAGTAAACACGTGTTAAATTTAAACCACGCGCGCGTAAATACGTACACTGTTATTTATTAACCTCTTCTCCGACTGTACACCCGAACGATGTATAATATCAACGAGGGTGTAACGCCGTCCAACAACACGTCCCTTCAATTATAAATAAATAACGACAAATTCGGAACCAAATAGTACCGCGATGGTGGTATTCGGTTCGTCGGACAAACGATTAAAAACTGTCGGTGAAATAAAAAAAAAAAAAAATGAACACCATCGTGTACAGTTTAATGACGGGAAAACGTTGCCTATACGAGTGCGTTGTGATTATTGGTAAGAAAAATAAAACAAAAAACCGACAACTTATTAGTACGATATTAACATTAGAAACGTACGCAAACGGTCGACGGTCGTGCACGCGTGTAACAGACGCGTATCGCTTGATATACGTATACATCCAATTCAATAAAAATAATTGAAGGTGTACGCGTTATATTTCATATCGCGCGCCTCCGGGCAGGACAACACGGCGGATTCACCGTCTGCGGCGCGCGCGATAAACGTATGAATATTCGTGCGCCGTGTGATACGTATAATTATTATTTTTATCATTATTATTATAATCAACACTGTTAACTCGACGACTTTTGGCGTCCTTTGCGTCGACTCGTTCGTAATGTTATTACGTTACACGTGCCCGGGATAAGACGCGCGTGTTTGAAGTTCGAGGGGATGGAGGAGGAGGGTTGGCTAATGTAACAATACGCCATCCTTTTAACGGACCGTCGTCTTTCGATCACGTCCGAACGTATGTCGTCATAACATCCCGCGTTTCTGCGACGGTTCAATCGGTATCGAGCATGTTCAATGCGTTAAAGCACCGTTGTCTTTGACAACACTTGACGGTTTTATTTCGGCTCCATCACACATGCACGCACGTACACGTCCAGAGAATGCGTTGCACACAGATCAACACGCACGGGGCATCGATCGCACCGCAATCGGCGCCGGGTCTGGGGAATTCGACGCCCGGGGCTAGTAAAAATGTAGCGCCTTCGAGTAACGGGGGTGCGTGTGTGTCGTGAGCGTATTTTTTTCATAGACTCAAGAGCGGCCTTGGAGCGCCTTGGACGAGCGGCGGTCCTACTTGCCGCCCTCAAGATCGCCGGCACCGATTACGATACACGGACATCGTCCGACAGCAAATCATTGCCGTCGCGTTCGACAGCGATTTTAACAATACGCGCGTGCCACCTAAGCGGACGTGCACGGATATCGGTGCCGATATCGCGTCGAAAGATCTTCCGACCGACGCGTTCGGATCGCGCGTCCGTTTGTCGGCGGCTAATTACCGCGGCATCGCGCGCTTCCGAAAGGAGGAGGCGCGGCGTGGGCGCGTCCGCAGCGATAATGCTGAACGTTCGCGGCGTTACACCGCTCGTGTGCACGCGTTCGACCTGGCGCGCGTACCTGACCGTTTCTCGCGGGGGGCGGTTTTGTCCGGCGCGACGCGTGTTCGGCCGATCCCGATCGAAACCCCGTCGGACGTACGCGTACGCAATCGATGTTCGATTCAGCGTCCAACAGCCCGTGTCTTCATGTCACCCTTGGCGTCGGATGTAGCCCAATGGACGAACCTTCCAAAGTCCCCGGTCATTCGTTTTCTTCGGTGTGGTTTAACGGAGAACGCGATTCGCCTTGATAACATTACTCTCCCTATATATATATATATATACATACATATGCGTTGTCAAATCATTATTCAAATATTGTTATCGCCGTGTGATCTACGTTGATTTTTCGATTTGTATATTCCAACGATACGTTATTACACGTACATTTAAATACTACGTTTGGGTTGCGTATGTCGGTGCAATCTCGATCGACTACCGTCGCCATCGCCGGACAAGAACGATCGTTACGTTCGTTACACGTCATCTTGTACGCGCACGCTGTGCACGTAAGGCATTGGCTCGTACGTCTGGAAGTCCGCGGCCTAGTATCGCTCCCACGCTACCCCTTGACTTCAATGTTTATAGAATAACACAGTTTTTAACTATAGTTTTTTTTTTTTTTTTTTGCTATTCATTTCTCTATTAAACTCCTCCTGTACAGCGTAAATGTATAAGCAATAACAAAAACAATCACGGATTTCTTAAAAACGTCAAAACTCGATAGGTAGTACCTAATTAGAGTATGCTGAAAAAAAAAATTAAGCGATTGTTACGTAATATAACCATCAAATAACATAGGTTCATACGATATACCGTACAGTGGTTATAGATCTAAAAACTATCGATAAATACTTCTACTTTATATGTTCACGTAATATCGTGACTGCGCTTGGATAAAACGACATCATTTTGAACTTCAACCTACTGAACAAGACTACGTTAGTGACAGAAAATCACGTTATAAACAATATTTAACGCGCTCGTGAACCCACTCTAGTTTTTGACCCAGAACCGCTAAAACATGAATGTTATCACAGGGACATGAGAACATTTGTTAAGTTAACTAACTGATAGGTAAGGACAGTTTATGTTGTGCACCGTATATAGATATATGTTTAGACAAACACTGTATGCACTGAATAGTTATTATCCGTTATCTTATTGTATCGCGAATTTGGTATGCACTTGTGATACAACGCCGACGGGTGAATTCATAACGCTGCGGCTGCGATGCATAAATATATGATTTATAAACCGACTGCGGTGTGTCTATTTTCAATGTATAATTTTATTATATATATATATAATATTACGTATACACTATACATCGCGGTAACGAGTAGCGTGTATAGCTTTGAAAATTACGCACGTTATTTCCATCGCTATGTATACTCACATACACACGTATATATACACACACACATATATATATATAGTCTACAGTGCAGTGTACAAGATATATGTATGTATATACTGCAGTTGGGACGCGCGTGCAATACATAAATTATGCAAAATATGCATCAATCATGAATATGTATAGGTTCGTACATAATTATAACAGTATAATTATAGCCAGTACGAGTACTTCGATGGTCGGGGGAGGTCGTATCGGGTAATTTTATGTACACGCGGTAAATTATTATAAGAGCGCGTGTCATCGGGTCGACTGAAGTTATTGGCTGTAGGTTAGTGCACTTTGGTGAAACAAAACCAAGTCAATTACCGTACTCGTGTTTGATTAGCTACTAGCGACGAGTGGAACGCACAAGCAATAAGTTGCAAAATTGCCTGTCTACAAGACAGACCTCAAAGTAAACCGGACTGCATCCATTCCCGCAAATTATAACTCATACGAGATAAATATTGCACCGGGATAAGCCGAATATATCTCGTCTCGCACGTGTCACGTTGGGTCTCTGCGATTCCGTCTTGTAGACAGGTTTCGCCGTTCACGTCATCAGTGGTGTATTTGATGGGATGGGCGACGGGGGCAATTATCCCCCTCTGACAATTTTATGAACAGAAAATAATTTCAATGCATTTCATAAGAAAATAAAAATTCTGAAAAAAATTATACCAGATATAACAAATAGGTAATAAAATCTACTATAAAAAAAATAAAAATTTATTTTGTTTTGTAAAAATGTTTTTTTTTTTTTTCTTACCATATTAATATAACTTATTACTTTATGTAGGTACATAGGCGCAACATAAAACTAATTGTGTCCAGGTAAGTTCGTATGAGTATTTGGGTAAACTCTTTTTAAAATCGCCCCTTCCCCCGAGATGAACTCTCAAATAAGCCACTGCACGTCATCATCATCATAATAATAACGTTTATTGCTCACTCGTGCATCTGTTGACGGACCAATTTCATATCTGCACGGAAAACTAATGCGTCCGATCCGTCGGTTTGCTCAGCATGTGCACACCCTAGTACGGTCCTAAAACACAGAATTAATCGAACGCCAACGTCATTGCATCGATACGTTATTCGGAATGTTTAGCTCGCATTCCTTAGACTTACGATGCGAATTAAGAGTCGGCGGTCGCATAATTACCGGCTAACCTAATCCATGGTACGTAATGTTCAGAAAAAATAAAAATAAAAATCGTAGACAACATTAATAATAAACCGCAAACGCGTAGGGTTACGTATGTTATTCGCTAAAATATTGCGTGTATCCGCGCAGCAGCGGACGACACGTGACACCTGTAATGGAGTTAAAGACGGTTTTTTTTTATTTACTTTATTTCTTTTCTTTTTTTTTTCGGTAAAAGTGCAATACGCATGTATACCTATGAACTATAGTAATGCAACTACACGCTGCGCTCAGTGTTGTATTTATACGTGGTGTTGGTGATGATTCATAACCCCTCGAGATATTTTATTTCCATTTGGTGTTATGAAATTTGGTATCGTGTTATTGTTTAGGTTAAATTATTATTTACAAAAAGTTCTTGACGAAGAAAAAAATAACGAAATCATATTTGATACGTCGTTGTAATTGTAATAACTTGTAATAACACGTTTTAGAGAAACATGCATACAAGTAGATATAAAAAAAATAAACAAAAAAAAACCAAGTAACTTTAAAAAATAATGAAAATTAAAAATTTGTATAGTTTTACACTCGTAAACTAATGTATGATTATACAAAATATTTGTTTATTTATTTACAAAAATTAAATAACTTGAATCCGAAAAATAAATAAAACCGTTAAGATATATATATATAGGTTCTTTTTTCTTGGACAATATTGTGCTTTAATTTATTGCGTATGAATTGACGACAAATTGAAATACGTCAAAGCGTTTAAGAATCCGGCTACAATTTATATTCTACAATATTAATACATCGGCAATGATGATGATAATAAGAAGTTAATGATATCATTACTTAATTATCGTGGATGATAATAATATTTTCCCACCATTCAATGTCCGATCAAAAAATACTTGAATTACCAAAATATCTCAAAATAGTTCCGAATTCTGATAGCATTTACTTGCATTTATACTGTATTTTAATGTACAAGTACAAGCATTTTCACTTTGGACTTTCATCGCAGACTCACAAACGTACTTTGCGATGCTGTTAGCGGTCGAATTCCCAACTTAAATTATAAACTAATAGTAGTTAATTGTTAACTGAGTACATTATTAAGTATATATACATATACGCGGCTCACGTTGTTTAATTTTTGCGATTTAAACTCACCCAAACTAACAGTAAACATACTTAAAAAAAAATGTATCACCACGTGAACGATTTCCAATTTCCATATATGTACCAAGCGCATCCAAAATGCATTTTCGAATGTATTACATCAAAATGAAAAATATATATTTAAATACACCATGTAAAATGTACAATAATTGTTCTTTCAATATTATACTAGATAATGACAGACTGTTCCGAAAAAAATAGTTCTTGTATTTTCACCTACACCAATCTAGGACAAATTCTCAAAAGTCCGAGATTGTCGTTGAACCGTTCGTGATACTATAATTTAATCGTGAAACACAACGTATCACATCAGCTGCGTACGAGTCGAGTTCACTTCGCTACATATTATATGGCTTGGACTGTTTGGATGAACCTTATCCGCATTGCGCGGAAAGATTTTTGTTCGTTGATCGTAGCACGCCCGCCCGTGCATTCGACAACAATTCTTTGGCATGGACAATCGATCAAATGTTTCCCTCCCCCCCCCCCACCGCTTGACGAAAAACACGCGCCGTCTACAAGCACACACGTCACATATATTATAGTTTTGCGTTTCGATTTCCGAATACGATGAGTGGCTAAGACAACCATTCGCTGATGTAGTGAAAAAAAAAAAAACACAATTGTTCGTAAAGGATGTCGATTAGCCTGCTGTGTGCGCGTAAAACAATATTTATTTCCAGTGGACGATTGACGGGTTACGATTCATTGCACATTATTTTGTCGCATTCGTAATAACGTACACAATACACTAACGTCCAAACGAATGTACACGCGTATTGCGCCATGGCGACAACGCGTCGGGTCAAACGACCAGCAGTAATGAATAGCATTGCATGCACAAAATGAATCATTTACTCGTACACACACGCGCGCGCGCACACGCACGCACACGCAAACGCACGCAGGCACACTAAATAAGTACGTTTAATTTAAATGCATAATAAGAACGGACCTAACTTTCTCAGAGTGCAAATCATTTGCATATAATACACACGTCGATGTTTTTATTAACAATTTTTCTGTTTTTCGCTTATCGACCGTTTTGAGGTAGAAACGCATTGAGAAAAAAATTCAAGGTCGGTAATCGTTGTGAAGTGTACATTGGCCAATTCACTGACGAAGTGCGGTGTATCAAACGCATCTATACACGTACCTGATACCCGTGCGTAATTACTGCCGTACGTGTAGAGTTGTCCGTGAGTGTAAAATAATGATTTCCGTTAATTTTCGTCGAAACGCAAATTATTATTCGGAATCGATCGCATTTCGTCACTTGTTCAGTAGGAACTCGTGCCCGCGGTGGAATAAAAACGAGCACGGGTTGTTTGCAAAATTACAAGTGGTCGATGACGACGATGATAATGATGATGGGGTTGCGTGTGCGAATGAAGGGCCGGCCACAACGGTAAACCAGTTTTCGCGTAGCTACTGCTCGCTAAGACCCGACGCGACGGATTTCGAATTTTCGCGTAAAAAATGTAATGCGATTCTATTTCTCACTGTTAAGGGTATGTGTATGTACGTGTGATGACATAACTATTCGTCTAGTCGCGCGTTAAACTGGTCGAAAGAGTATATTCGCTGTCGCGATTCGGGATATTATTTCTGAACACCGTCGCTATTTATTTTAGAACGGAAAATAATTGTACTATGATCATTTTTATCTTTGGTATCCGTGATAATTGCTAAATGATAACACTCGGAATGATTGTATTTGAACGTGGGTAATATTTAGACGTATCATAAACGCAATTATGGGGAGGTGCTTAGCCCACCTAAGAATTTTCATAGCCATCTCGGATTGAAAATAATGTATCTCATAATTTTGTGTTTCAGACCGATATAAAATCCAATCACCTGTCAACAATCTCAACACACGAAACAACTATTAAGTTTGACGATTCTTGTTGTTCGGTGTGTAAACTTTCGCTTTATTTAGCGATATCCAAGATGAAAGTTCGTTGTTTTATTGCTTTCGAGATTACAGTTTAATACAAGTGTAGAAACGGTAGAATTACGAGAAGAGTACCCATTCGTCGGAGCATCGGGAAAATATTTCTTAAAACTGCCAACGTATCACGTACATAACTTCTTCGAATCAATCTGAATATAAAATCTTTCAAGACGGTTGACAATTAAAACAGTTCAAAACTCCTTACGGAGCTATCGTTTGCATAAGTGATTTGCTTGTTTCGTAGCTGCTACGATTCGTACACTCACTAAATTTCCCCGTATTCGGGTATTCACCTGTTTACAGTGTAGCGATTTTGGCATATTAAACGCGTCATAACGCGGAATGTTGACGACAATAATGATTGTAATACGCGTAAAAAAAAAAATAAATTAAATCTTTGTGAAATACGAACGACTGCGTTGTGCACGATAATGTCACGCGAATATCTTAATTGACTGTATGTTGTGTACTACACGCGCCGTACGGATAGTGATGAACAAACTCGCATTTCGATTCTTAATGGGTCTAAATCGTCTTTTAATTACTAATAATTGTTCCACAATTTAACGCGCGAATGAAATATAGTCGTATAATACTAGTCCGGTCTAATGTGCGCGCGTACGAATGGTTCGTCTCATGTACACACACATATGTATATACATAAATGTACGTACATACGTGTTGTAGGCGTTGTCGTGATTTATAGCGTTTCACACGCGTGCGTGCAACGTTTGCTGTGCATAATATTTTATACATATTATTATTGTACTTCTCTGTATATTATCAAAACATATCAGTAAATCACGTATAAAATATTACGTGTATACATATACACGCGCACCTATGTAAACCGTCGTCGATCATCACTCGCCAGCGGAGTCTTATTGGGTTCCGTGAACAATATCACGTGCACCAGCGCTCGCGATCGTCGGTTTCATCGCGTCCCGGCTACCGCGTGTTCAAGCCGATAACGTTGAACTCCGTAAACGCGTATCGTTCGATAAAAAGACACAGGTACCGTCCGGTACCGTCGGTAATGAACATGAAACTTACTGTACTTATATGTAGCTATTAGTGTAATGCTATTCATAATCAATACGTGTTGAAACCTAAACGTGTACGTCAATGGTCAGATCGAATGGGATGAACTTGAATTATTTGTACAGTTCATGTTTAGCACTCGTCAGCGTTGAACGTGCATCGTGAGTTTACCGGAGAACGTTTAGGCCGATTTCCTTCGTGGATTGGACAAGTAATGCGCAATCGAATTTTTCATTTTTCCGCATTGGAATCCGTCAAACTCGTGTTAACTCGTCGTACGGCTCGTGTAACAACGCGGAGAGCATATCGTCGGGTTCGATACGGTATTTTCTAACCATGTGTGCGGCGGTGTACGTGTGATTGTAATGGGTTGTGTTTTTAAGATAAAAATAAATCGGATCGTTTCAAACCCAGTCATTTCGAATCGGACTGCAATGCACAATGGTTGTTCTCCGCGTAGACCGCAGGCGAGGTCCGCTGAGCCAATTCAACCGAGTACCTGTACTGTCAACATGGACAACATCGCTGTGCACTAACATATTGGTCGTATTTTACATTACTAACCGTCACTCCACGAACAGAAACCGTGGAGCTTCCAAGCGCTGCGAGCCTCTTCCGTTTCTTGTTCGTTCGCGCACGAGCATTTACAACGATGTATGCGACCCTGCGCGCGACTTGTAAAACAACACGAATCGTCAACGTTCGCGTCGCAATCGCAGAGTAACAAATAGCCGTCGGACGTGTTCTGCGCGACGGCAGTGCTGATTACGCAAAACGCGTGCGGACACGATTTTCGATTTCGAGTGAATCCGGTTGCGGGGGTGGGCGCGGACCGGGAAAAAAAACAGTCCGATCAGCTCGTCCGCAAACGAGGATGTTCGTCGAAAACACACGGTACCGCGATGTCTGTTAACCTTAACGATCTCGTGCGCACACCGTACGTGCCCCGAGGCTTGCTGCGCATGTCATCGCGAGTGATAAACGTCCGAGAGATGTTTTCTTCTGCTGTTTGTTTTTTTTTAACGATGGTTTCGGAACGCGTCAGCCAGCAGGACCGCGGAGGAGAAAATAAATGATCGTTTCGAACGGCGGCGCCAGTCGTACTATTTGTTACGCGTTCGGTGGTCATATCGGTTAATTTTCCGTGCACGGTTATTAGGTAAGTTCTCGCGATTTTTCGTCCGGGATCGAACAGCCGTCATCGGAAGAACGCGAATCTCGAGACAAGCATGTGGGCGCTGTCCAACGTTCGTCCCCGGACGCCCGTGAACAACGCGATTCGCGCGCATCAAAGAAAATCGCGAGATCCGCGCAACTGTCGTCGCGGAGGAACGTCGTTGGACCGTTAACTGGTGCGTAAATCATACGTTCCGCCGATTTCGTCTCGGCGGACGTCGAAGAAACGTTTTTCACGAATTTCAGTAGGTCGGCGGCGGTGTGTACGAACCGCCGACAGCGACGTAACAATTATTGCGCTCAAGATCGAAGGATCGAAGGATCGGTTTTTCTCGAACAGCGCAACAACATTGTCCTCCGCGGGTTGGTGTTGCACCAACCGCGCTCGGCTACGATTTCGCGGAACGTTTTTAAACATCGCGCGCACCGTGTGCGTACGGAACGTGATATGATACGATCGTGGCACATGATCTCGCGGCGTCGTCACTCGTTGTGGAAACAAATTTACAATAATAATAATGATAATAACGTAATATCGCAACACAGTCGTGCGTCTCGGGCTTAACAATGCGCGCCGTCCCCGCAATTAGCGTCCCACGCTCGCGCGCGCGTTACGTACGCGCACGTTATCATTGGTCCGAAACTAGCCGTATATTGGCCCCCTCGGGGGCGGATAAACGTCGTCGATTGTAACTTTCGATATTGTAATGTTGCGTCTACGTGTGTGTATTTATTTTATTCCGTCGTTTTTTTTTTTTTTTTTATTTATTTATTTTTATTTCTTCCACTCAAAGCATATTATAATACGCTCGAGACCGGATTTGGATTAATCTTGTGTAAACATTCGACAAACTACCGATTTAAGCTGTCCTTCGATGTGTACATACGGTTTACACACGAACGTACACGTTAAATATATGATGCGCGCGCGCGTGTGTGCGTGTGTTTTTTTTTTTACACACGCGCATGATCATTTAGTGAGAACCAAACAACTGCCCACGCACACACTCAGCGGCGGTGGCAGTGGACTCGGAGTGCTGACTCGGAAGGCGAGGCACGACTCCAACGCGATCGAAATAGTTTATTTTATTTTAATTCGACGGTCGCTTTTCACTCACGAGGGGGAAAAAAAACACGTTTTCAGCGAAATAAAAAAAAACTTACGTATATCTTTTATACACTCTCGCACACGCGTACCGCATATAAACGTATACGTACTTATGAATATACACCAAATACTCGTTTTTTTTTTTTCTTTTTTGTTTAACATTCGAAGCTCGAAGTACACACACACACGGAATTGTGTGCGCATTATACGCAACGATAACACGTCGTATTTGTCGTCCGTTTACACGCGCCCCGTCCCGCGAATATTATCGTGACGGGGAAATGGATTTCACGCATATTACTCCCACGACGGGCTGGAATGATACCTAATCTGTCGTTGGCACCGCGCGTTCTACTAAAACATCGTTCAATTGCGTATATTTTTCTTTAACGTGCACTGTAATTACCGCCATTTGGCGCGCGTTTTCCGTTGAAAACTCTGTGACCTCCGACTGTCCACCACGCGTTGCGTGTTTATTTATGCACGCAGAAGTAAGTACACGGAAGCGACGACGTCGTCACCGTTCAGGACACCTTACCTTATTGATATATGCCTACGTATAAACTGTCTTCGCGCTCTAAAGCTTGTCACTTGCGCGACTGCTTTCAGTTACCCGAATCTTGTTTCAAAACACTACGGGAGCAGCAGGGTCTAAACTATGTCTTCCGTAATGGAGAAAAATTGTCCGTATGCTTTGCAGAAAAATACTAACGGCGTCGATCGTTATCGTTGTCCGACGACGGACGCGAGTAACATTACGTCTGTAACGGCTACAACGTGTACGCAGAGTACTGTGCTATTTCTATACGATGTGTTAAACGAAATAACTTCTATAATATGATACGGCGTAATATTACATTGTTACGAGATAAATTGGAGATATTTACCAATATGTCAACTGTTTGTATTCCATTTATCCAAGTTTATTTTTATATACTCACCAATGCGCATTTTTCACATAAGGTCTATCGGTTTTGCTGTGTGGAGCATACGCCTCCGAAAACTATCCGTGAACGCAGATATTTCGCCTTGTTTTCCAAATTAAACTTAAAGCTACAAATGGTGCATACCCTGGTGCACGGCCGATGTGCACGCCTATGAATACACGATGTACTCGGCCAGTGTGTTAGAGTATTATTTGAAAATGTGAAATACACAAAAAGTACCCGCGGGAATATAATTAAATGTGAACTAGAATAATTTTCAAAACCGTTTTCGTTAATTTGCAGCTTACCGACGTTCCATTGCACCGTACAAAACACCAAAAATACACACTTTTCACATGGTTCGCAACACGGCTGTACGTAACGTTTCAAATGTAATTGTTCCAGACATACTTATCCGCACCTGTTTACGCTAGACATTTTTTTTGCGTATTGGAATTTATTGTTTTTGATGGATGTGAGCTAACGTTTCGATACGATGCTCTGTGGTACGATTTTTACCGATTTCTTATAATCATTTCGTTCGATTTATTCTGATAAATACACTTAATCTACAGAAAAAACATTAGATCTGTGATCTCTTACAGTTGATGACGTAACAAATATAACGCTAACTGAACCTCAAAATTAACTATAGGATATTGTCTGAACACTATTTCCTCCACTAAAATGATTGCGTTAAAAAAAAAATGTACCGTAGAATAAACAAACATTTTTAAACACTTACTAAAAATATTTAAAGACTGTTTAAACAATATTTATTTAACCTAATACTTGTTTACTGTTTATATAACCTGTTATACGGTGTACAGTCATTTGAACGTTTTCTATTTTTTATTTCCTTCGGAGTGAACCTTGCATTTTGAATTTAAATTGTATTAATTAATTTAAAACAATCGGGCTTTAATGTATATTATATACATAATTATTTTACAACTATTTCTTTTCGTTGACATCCAGTCGGTTGTAAAATATATATTCATATTCTACATGTAGATGCATATATTTAAACCCGTCCGAGGTTTTTATAGTTTTTTTTTTTTATTAATTTTTAACTAATCTAAATCTATACATAAACAATTCAGATGCCTTTAAAGCTTAAATAACCTTTAATTTGTTCAAATCCGTAAAAAAAAAAAAACGATAAAACCGTCGGATATCCTACATATGTATCCGAAAATATTCAACTAGGCGCTATAAAATACATCTTAGATTCGTATTGTAACGAAAAAAACTAAAGTGATTTTTTCAATTATAAAAACGATGTATATAAGACATAAATAAAAAACTTATAGGTATTCAACCGGAAATAAGAGTTGGCGTGAAAAATAAACCATAGAATACAATGAAAGTGTACAACAGTTTTGTCTAGTAACTCAAGAAATATTTCACGGCGAAAAATAATTCAGTATTATTGTATAATTTAAGTACTAGCATGGGGATGAATGATTATAGATTAAGTCAAAGTTGAATATGTTGTATTGGTATGTTTCATAATTAAAAATAATTTATTTATATTACTATTAACTATTTTTTTAATTTTTTTTTTTTTAATGAAATTCATAATTTGTTATGCTGTTACTATTTTTTTTTTTTATTTACTTTTATTCTTTTTGTTTTCAAATAGATCTGCTTTCTGCGTTTTAAATTTTACTACAAAATCAACATACTAATTGTGGTATCTAATAAATAATTACATGGAGCACGGAGTGAACCACTTATAAAAAAAGTCAAATTTTGTTATCTTTTGATTGCGATGACATAATATTATCTATCAAATCAACTACGACCGTAAATTATAACACACTGCGGCATTCAAATTAAAGCAACTGCTTTTGAAATTAAAAAAAAACTAATAGATAACATATTTTGTTGTGTTCAAACTATCGAGTATTATAATATAGCGAATCGAAACAACATTATATGAAATTTAACATTTTTAGCTTTTCCTGTAAACAATAGACATGTACATAAAAAGTCACTATTAGTACTCATTAATGAGACATCCATGAATTTTAAATATATATTTTATGTATTATATTTGTGACCAATAAGCTGTATAAGTCGGTAATCATAGAATTTTACGGTGATACTTAAAAAATAATTTGTCACCCGAATTTATTCCGTATACGGCTCACGATGTACGTACGTCTGAGCGTCCGTTTAGTAGACCCTTTCCCGTAACACTCCCACTTCGCGTTCTCACCATTAAAGAAGAAACATTCCTTTCACCCCTATCGTCTTAACAAGATATCGTTTTGAATACTGTTGAATACATTATATAACATTATTTGTGCAGTCCGAATGATTGAAGTGCACAACATGTTATGCGACTTATTCTCGTGGTTAAAATTTGCTGGTCCATGTCCTGTTCACGCGTTTATTCGGAATAAACTTCCATCTAATGGCACGTGAAAGATTTTTTTCGTCCTCGTCGTCTTGATGTTTTTCATTTTATTTTTTTTTTTTTACTAAATAATATATTTTTACCAAATTAACTTCGTGCGATCCAACCGTTGAGAATATGAAAACGATAGGTACTAGAATTTCCTGTATTCACCTATATGCAACTAATTAAATGAATACATTGTTTGTTCCACGAACCGATCATAATATTGTACTATATTTTCTAGTCCGTACTCCTTGAGCTAACGTGCAGTTTAAAACAAAATTCTAATCTGTACCACGTTCACAAAACTTGTACGATTCTAATTTTGTTTAATTATTATCATTTAAATCGGTGTTAGTCGACTGTTATAATTCATAAGATAATAATAATATGTCTTGTAGTCCACGAGTTAAATAATAGTATTGAAAAAAATAAAAAAATAAAGAACGATCGTTAAAGGTACGTTTCTTTCGGTTCAAAGAGTAACACAATGTACGGTTTAATACAGGTACTTCACGACGTTGTATAAATAATCGTTATTTTTCGTATAATTATAGTATCGGTGTAAACGACGTGCATTAAAAGCTTAAAAGTAACCAACGCAATTGTTTCACAAAGGAGTTTCATATAGGATGGGAATGAGGAACGGATTATTATTAACTTTTTAAACGTTACAACACACACCGCATTGAATGCTTTGGTACGGTCAATAAAAATTGGCGATTTGAAAAAATAAAAATAAAAATAATATTATCTGATCGAAACCGATGTAACGCAATATCGCGCCAATAATCATAGCGCTCATAAAAAGAGCAAACAATAAATCATGTAACGATTTCAATAATAAGGTAGTGTCGGCCGCATTGTGGTACGCGGTGACGCAAATCTTTCGACAAGATACACGATCCGTCGAGTGATTTTAAATTAGATGATTTAAGCTAGAGACATAACATGTTACGTGTTTTAAGATGATATGTTTGACTTTTTATTTCAGAATATATTCTTTTTGGAGCAATAAAATGTGTCGTTGAATTTCGTGCGACGCTCGACAACCGCACGCATTAGAGTTCAGTGTACGGATTGTATAAGATTTAAATAAAGTATTCGTGGGCGAAAAAAAAAATCTGTACCTACAGTACGTTTCGTACGACCTTCTCGTAGTAAGCAGAGCGCTATTCAAAGTCGTTGCTTTTCATCACAAACGCTGTAGGTTTTGAACACATAGACGATTATAAATTTAATTCGTCTAAAAAAACGGTAATTGAAATCCAACCGTTACTACGGTGCGCGCGTGATCAGTTTCTCTGTCGCGAAAAACGCTGCGGCGATATTCGCTCCGGTTCAGCTCGTCAATACGTGTTCGCGCACAGTTTTCGTTCTCAGATCTTGCAGTAGTCGCCGATATAGTGATCCGATATGATCGATCGTCAACAGTCGATATTCAACACAATACACGTAATTTCGCTTGTTAAAACGCAATTCGGATAACGGGCTGCAGTGGATCAACAGTTACGATCGGCTGTGACTTCGTTTGCGTGGTACACAATTTTGAAACATTATACGCGCGAGCGTGTGGGTTGAGTGCGTATCGTTGCCGTCCGCAAACGGACCATCGTGACAATATAACTTTGGGGACGAAACACGTGAGAATCCGAACAAGAATATTATGTACGTTCACGAGGAATTGCTCGACGCAAACGGATCTAATCGAGTACATACACCGTCGATGGACCCAGAAATGTGCAACGCATGATTTCAATCGAACGATCGATTAAACGATTTCACGTAACCGCGTTGTACAACCATATCGTTCCGCATCACCGGTTAGTGGTTACAACTAAAACAACGTGTGCACATTCACCCGTTGGCGCACGGGCTCGCGCGAGCGTGTGTCTACGCCGCGTGCACCGACTGCATGTGTACAGTGTGCGCGCACGTTCAACAGTACACGCACAAGTACGCGCAGGACGACGAGATGCGGTTGTCTTCGTTCTCCAGGAATGACCGGCTAAATCGACAGTTCGCGGTGCACAAAATGTTACGTACGCACACGTACAATCGTAGGAAGAAATTATTTAATAACGCGTGGCGGAAAAAAAAAAAATAAAAAAAACTCGATGTTGTTGGCCATTCCATTAGTTAGACCGTGTGTCATTCGGTACACATTTTTCGATGCACTTCGGGCTAATGACCGTGCGCGAGCGCGCACAACTATTTTCGTCCTCGTATACATACGTGTATGTATATTATAATTTAATGAATTTTATACTTTGTAATCGTACCGAGCTTGTCAATCGAGTTTTGATCTCGTCCGAGAAAAACGTGAAGAACGCGTATAGGTCCGAATCAATGTACACGGCAATGTGTACGAGCGATATCGTTTGCATTTATTAGTACGTTAGCAAATGAATTCGTTAGGATTTAGGATTCATGATGTCGGATGGAAAAAAACGAGTTTCACGCACCGTTAAAATAATCTTTTTTCTCTCTCTCTCTCTCTCTCATGAATTAGTCCATACGATATCGTTCGTCGGCTATTGTTCTTATAGAACACACGTGTTACGATAAACGCAACCGTCAACATCGTCCGTTTCGATTCCGTAAACGGTAGTAAAGCAAACGGTTGTGCGCGTGCATTACAATTCCGGTGTGTTTTTTATCTTCGTAACGCACGCGCGCGCACGAGACGCATGTCGATAAAGCGTTCGGCGACCGTGTGCGTCTACGTCAAACCGTTGCGGGGGCGTGTTTCCGTGTGTACGCCTTTGGACGAGATAAGCCGAATAACGCGGGAAACGAATCGTGTGTACGTAGAAGCAGATGTAGCGCTAAATCGGACGCATTGTAAGTACGTGAAAACTGAGCGTACAACGGGCCCTAGTGCGATCGGACGAAAGTCGTATTTTCTTCAAACCGCTTTCGTGCGCTCGCGCCACTGCGACCGGTGCGATGACTCGGGCATAGTAAGTAACGTTGCGAAATCTTCCGAAACGGTATATTTCACACGGGGGGGGGGCAAAGTAGGCGGCGGCTGACCCATTGTCTCCGCGGAAACACGTCGGAATACGAAGAGAGAAAACGCGATGATGATAATAAAATGTAATAAGCCCACACGGTGGCGGCGGCCGTCGTCACGGGGTATTGTTGTTGCGCTCTGCGCTCCTATCCTGTGCGTGTATTACGCGCTTTTATTAATGCACTCGCGCTCCTGTGCCGTCACCTGGACCGGGTTTCACGAACGGGACCCCCTAGATAAGGGCGGCGGCGGAGGGTAGAACAATGGTCCGCGCAGAGGGGTCGCGTGGTCGTCCCGGGCCGGGACGAGCGGCGCCCCCGAAAAAAAGTCGTGGGAACGTCGCGTCCCCGCGTGCCTGCACACGGCGTACGTGGTGCATGTGCACGCATCGTTATCCGGGACGCGGTGCGGCGGTTCTTCTTCTGCGGTGCGCGCAGCTGGACCTCCAGGTGGGACGGTCGCCGCCACCGCCGCCTCGTCGTCCCATCGTGGGACACGACGCCGCCGCCGCTTTCGTCGCCTCGCGCCTCGCGTTTCCCACCGTCTGAGAACGCGAAACCGGCTGCTGCGCGATAATACGTCGGAGAGACGACACTGCTCTCCTAGCCTCGACCTCGGCCCACTCTGCCCGTACTCTGCTCTATTCATGCACTCTACACACGCATACCGATGTTAACGTTTTTAACGTTTTATTCGATTGTTGTACACATTAATAATAATAATAATAATATCGCGCTTTGTCGTCTTTGCCGCGATGATCGCCGTGGGTTCGTACTCACACGTACAATAATGCCGTTTAACGAGCGAATGTGTGCGCGTGTATTATATGTATATAGTGTGTGTGCGTCAAATGGTCACCCCGCTGGACGAGGGAAAACTCGACTCTATCGTGTGACCAGTGTCGGTAAGAACGCAGGACGACGAGAACGCTCGCGTATACCATTAGCGGTTAGGTTATTATCTTCGGGGACCACCTCGATCGACGTATCCTGCGCTTCCGGTCGACTTCAGGAGTTCAACGCAGTTCGTAGCGATTGAACGGTTTGGCGCGTACGTTAGTATTACATTTCCGTGTTCGCGCGCGTATGTGTTCAATGACTATGTGGTCGTATTAAAAAATAAGACGTCATAGTACGCGACGGTTTTATAGACCCGGTAATATAAAGGCATCAGTGTCACCTTAACGTCGCTATCCCCACCCCTCTTGTTTCGAGCCACTCCGATCGAACTGCACTCGCTGCACATAAAATCTTTATTTTATTAACCGCATCGGGTTACCAGTTGCAAACGGTCAAATAGCTGTTTGAAACAATTGATAACGGACGGGCGGACGGGCATTCGAACGCGTTTATGTAGTCTCACTGGACGTGCAAAATGTTTAAAGTCCGTAAATCGTTTAGAGTTTTTTCTTTTTCGATTTGGGGAAACGGTATGATGCAACGTACAACCGGGGTATGGTGATCCTAGAAGGAGTTAAGTGCAAGGTCTGTTTGGAAAAGAAAAGTAGAAGGACGCTATCCCATCGCTCTTCGTCTGACGGTCCGACGATGGTTCGGATAAAAAACAGGGCTTAAATGTAATATTACGTATTTATAATTGCAACAACGCATTGCGCACCGGCGTCGTCGTGTGTGCGTGCCGTGGAAATCGGAAGGATTGTAAAACAATACATATTACGCGTGTAATGATTAAAGAATTGTTTACGAAACAGTCGACATTGCGCGCGCGATCGTCTACACACAGTATAATAATGATACGTGCTAAGAAAATGTATAACGTACATACTTGCCGGATAAAATATGATAAAAATAAATATAAGAAAAATAAAATAAAACGATAAGTTTTGGCCTTATTCGGTGTCCGCGTAAACAATTTGACGTCAACGATATGTTATAATATACGTACAAACATTTTACGGTTATTTTATTACTTTATTGGTACTGAGCAGAGAGATAATCCGATGTTTGTTGTGTATACTGAAGTCGAACTTACCGCCGACATCGTCGGCGGCGGTGGCGGACGAAGCGGGAGTAGGAGAAGACGTTTCATGTGGGAGTAATGTCGAATTGATGACGGACGAACGGAGGTTAAAGGTGCATGTTCATATGACGTCAATGAGCGTCGCGTTCATGTATAATGGCCAATACATATAGAAATATATTAAATACGTAGTATTTCGTGTATAATTAGGTATATATTTTGAATCTAATTAATTAGAAGCCGAAACGTCCTCGATATGAGGCCTACCTGCCGGGTTCACTCACACTTAATAGTGCACATACTTTATACGTACGTACTCGAGTAGATGAATACATTTAAAATGCAATATTATATGTACATACAGCAGTTCTACTCTCATATTATTATTATCATCATTATTATATTAACCGTTTGATGAGTGATTTTAGTTTTATTTTTTTAAGTTGCACGCATAGTGAGTGAATTGTTCTCAATAATTTTCAATTTTGACGATTTCGACGAAAACGATTTGTGTAAAAATAACGACGTTCGTTTTTTCATCAATTCTTTTCACGCAGATAAATTAATTTACTTATTAAACGTTTTGTTTAAAGTGGAATGGATTCGAAAAAATACACGCATACGTCCATATTTAGTGTTAATATTTCAATAATGTATGTTCACGGACGCTTAAGTGTTGCCACTGCTTTCCGTTTGGGGTGTCGGTCTTGTCATTTAATTATTAAGTAGGTCACTTAAATTGCTTGTAGACAGTACATTAACGTACTAAACCCTACGAAATGCGTCACATATTGCGGAAAGTCAACGATTTAGTTAATTATAATATTACGTTACTGGACTGTAACCTGTAAATTAATATTTATACATACACTTTACGATTATAATTATATCCCAAACGGACCCGTCTTCCGTATCCTTATCGACTTTGTTCGTTATTCGTCGTTAGAGCGTCCAGATCTTGTTTAGAAAACTGTCATTATTCATGGGTTTGATTTCCCGGCAAAACTTGAACTACGGTAACATTTCTAATGTCCCGACATTGACACGATGATACTACTAGTGACTTAACCTTACTAGTGACCATCGATTTAACATACAAAGGTACATTTTTCGATCGTACTGATCACGTATTGTAATGTTTTCCGTGCACCGTTGCAACACAACGGTATCGATTGTACGAGATATTTTGCTGGCTTCGATGCATTATAATGACTTTGTTAACGCTCGCAAGTTGCGTAACGCTACCCGATCTACCATTTTCATAATTACTGTAATATGCTATTACAGGCCACGTTCACTATATTACGCTTGTTTTTCGAGATTATCGCTATTTGTTTATAAAATGTTGTGATAGAGAAAAACCGTGAAAATATGGATTGTCTATCGTTGAACCATTTCACCGCAAGCTAGACTAGTTTTTATAAAACGTTTTCTGCTATAAGCCTATATAATACATTACAGAATCAATTATCCGAGAAAACATCTTCATTTCGGTTTCGTTGTCTCGAAAGACATGGCGAGGGCATAAAAACGCTATTCAAACTAATTACTGTCGAATTTTATCGAGTCGGAAGTATTGAAATAATATTAAAAAAACTTTTAATGTACACTGTACACACATTATAATCATCATTTCAACATAAATCTACGAGTATACGTTACATTGATAATAAATTATTACTACACAATTAGTATTACGACTCTGATGGGGATAGGATGTACGTACTCGTATATTATTATATTATTATATTCCCGGATCGAGTGATAAATTACGTTCAATACTCGTGCATTCTGCATAAATTTGTGTGTGTGTGTGAGTGTGTGTTTGCTATTAAAAGAGCACACTCGCGTTTTAGCTGCATATTTGATGGAGAACGTCGTCGTCGTCGATGCAATGGTTACAGCGTATATTCGTGTGTGCCGAGAAGAAAATAAAACTGGAAAACAAAATGTCGATGAAAGATAAGGGACGTATGTAATGTTTTATTTCACAAACGGTCGCCAAGATTGCTACAGACTGCAAATTACGTTGTTAAGACGTTTAATAAACGGAATATTAATGGTCGGGGATAGAACGACGCGTTGGGATTCGGTAAGAGAGTGTGGTTTTTCGATACGACAGTAATACTATTATTATTATTATTATTATTATTATTACTATTATACGAACGCACGTATATCGGCACGTGATATGTGTTTACTCGTGCATAATTATTTTCATTATATCGACATTGTCGATCTGCTTGTCAACTGCTGCTAATGCGCGCGCGATACTGCAACAGTCGGCACATGGTATAAACGACATATTGTAATACTCCGTTGATCGGTCCGTATCCTATGCAGTTAATCAAACGGTGTGGTTGTCGGGCACCAGCGCTTGCGGTGCTGAAAGTACGTCGACGTTCGTACTTGCACGGAGAGGCGTGTTCAAGATTTTGCTATTGCAGGAGGGGGGGGTTGACTTAATATTTTTTAATAGATCCATTTAATAATATAAAACATAGGTTCAATACATATCGCATATTTGTCATAGAAAAACATACACGTTAACTATACACACATAAATATTGCGTATTTATACATTTAATGCTTTTTTAAAAACTAAGTCTAATTTTCTTGGCTTTTTGGCCGATTCATCAAGGACTTCTTCATTTGTTATTGGAACTTCCTTGTGAACCGCCAGCATTGTCAATCCATTAAGTCTAGTCCAAAAAAGTATGTTGTTTTAGATATTAAAGTTAATCAATTATTGACTATATTTAGAAACGCGTAGTTCAGTCGTTGTACTACGCAGATAATTTTTCAATCTTTTAATACACGAAAATGTTCGTACATAATATTTGTAATAAACGAAAAATATTTGGGAACATTTCATTCTTAAAAATTCTCAAATCTTTTAAGCCAGTGCATTTTTAAACCCCAATAGTCATGGGCGACAAATCTTCTTTTTTTATTTTTCGAAATAGTCAGTATAGTATGATGGTACAATTTTCGTTCTAAAACACGTTTAAAGTATCTCACGTCCGCTCCGCATGTTTACTGAAAACATATTCTAAAAATTCTTGTTTTAAAAATCTTTAAACACTTGCTTTTTCTGAAATTGCTTTGTGTTTATCGGTGCGAATTTCAGAAACTCTGTGAAATGTAACAACAAGTTTTATATTTACTTTCAAACGATTGAGCTCTGTCACCATCGATTCAGAAATTGCCAAAATCACTCATGTGTATTGTAATACAAAGCGTATTCCTTTCCATACGAATTTATCCGTCGTACATTACCAGACTTCATTTTTTTTTTTACATAATTTTGAAAAAAAATCGTTGACAATTGTGTTTCGCTCAGTTTTTCAATATACCTCCAACACTAGAGGACAAAACATTTTCACCGGGCGACGTTCGCCAAGTCGCCTGGCTAACTGATCTTGAAAAATGGGAGAAAAAATTTATGAAATCGTACACGCGAAGCCGTATGAACGCGAAAACTGTTGTTAACCGCGGCGACGACGTGAGATGCGTTGCATTGCCGATGATGATGACCTAACCCGCGGGCGTATGTGCTTTGTCTGTGCGGTCTCACGTTTAAGATAGACCCTACGATCGATTGTCGTACGTGTGCAATGCCATATGCGGCTGTACCGAGATCGCAGTCGTCGCGTGATTATAAGCAAATGATTGGTGTACACCATACGTACCCAATGATTTGTGCCGATCAAACGATCGATGCACGTTCTTCCGTATGTTTTTAATAAAATTACAAATTATTTTTAACTGCGTATCAACTTCCAAGTATGCACAAGTCAGTGTAAAACCGTAACGTTGTGTACACGATGACCCGCGTCGCAGTAGTAATCGGAACGCGTGCAAAATAACGTGTTGAAAAAATAGTACGGTTTGCGTATGCATATGAGTTTCATGTAATTAAATTATTCACGTTGATTCTAGTGGCCAATATCACAGCGTATAATATCGCAATAACGTATCGTTGAACGAGTTGTTTTTTTTTTTTTTCATTCGTGTGATAAGCTACGCCAGACTGTTGCACGTATGTTGTACGATTTCCTTTCCAAATCCGTCTAGAATAATATAGACCGACGCAAATTAGATAATCACTATTACTGCTCGCGTACTGTTTATCGTTTAGCAATGAATTATATCGCGCGGAATAGTTTTTCCGACAACGCGCGTTTTTTTCCGTACAAACGTTTGAGCGTACAATATACATGTATAATATTGTACAAATTTCGTGTACAAATGAGCACATTTAACATTGCAACGGGTAATCGCAATCGCAATACGAAATCGAATACAATCTAACAATAAGAAACGGCACTCAAACGTCGAGACACGCATCAGTCGTACAGGTCGGTATTCTTTGTCTTCTCGACGACCGCGATCTGCATAACGGACGTACGTACAAATAAATACAGTACATAGGCGTGCGCACGGGTGCAGCAGAAGGTTTATGTGCTGCATCTGCCATAATTTTTGAGCCGATTGATTGGTTTGTGGGCCGGTAGGGCCAATTTATTATTTAATAATTTAATATAAATCAAAAGTATTTTTTCTTAAATGTAAACATACTTCCTTACATTTATTCACTGCTTTTGAAAACACCAAGTTACAATTACTATAAGACGTTATTAGTTGTACCTATAACATGAATTACTCTAATACTTCATGTTATAGGTACAACTAATAACGTCTTATAGTAATTGTAACTTGGTGTTTTCAAAAGCAGTGAATAAATGTAAGGAAGTATGTTTACATTTATAAATTGTTAAAAAAAAAAAATTATTACTCTATTGTAATGACTTTAGTAAGCCAATTGTTAAGAATGGGCTGTTTAATTTTATATGCTGCATCTGCAATTAAAGTCTGTGCACACCTATAATACAGTATTACGTGTGCGCGACGTCGTACTTTTACCTGCATATCGATAGGTATACCTCGATATTCGATACTCGTTTTACACTCATAACTAATAATGTATAGTACGGGTTCGGACGAATTTGCCGTGTTCATAAGTTTATTATAATTGCGCTTTGATTTATTTATCTTTGCTGGGTAGCATTGCGCCGACCAACGAATTATGTTAGAGTTACAGGACCTATTATTTCGGGTACAGAAATTTGTTTATAATTTATTCGCGAGCGTTTTACGTTGTATTGCAAGGGAAGTAAAATATGTACGAGCATGTATGATGTCGTGTAAACTGGTTGCCGGTAAATTTTCATGAATTTCGTGAACCTCTAGAACATTTTTTAATTTTCCAAAATTTTCATAGCTGGTTCACGTTCAATCCGGTTGTACATCATAAGTGACGGACAAAAACGAGACCGGCTATTAACCTGTGCATTAGATGCAAAAACAATCAATTACCGCGTACACGAAGGTATATGTTGGATTATGATTTATGGACTTTTAAAAGTATATGATTATTTTTTAAGTATTATAATTTTCTAGGTCAACAATAGATGAGGCCCAAATTCACTAAAATATGTTTTTAGTCTGAATCGATCGAATTAAAATGTAGAAAAAGTCGTAGAGACGTGCAGGCATGGAAAAAATCTGCACAGTTCCTATCGGTATCATTTAATAAAATAACGACTGCTTCGCTCAATTATTTTTTTCAGAATAATCGCATCTGAAGCGAAATACTATAAATCCGATTAACTTAAAAAATACGAAAAAATACGGTTCCGAAACTTCTAATGATTTAACCAAGCCGAAATCCGAAGAATATGTTTTTATTCGTTTTATGTAGGAAAATCGTAATTCCAAAATTTAAGAGACAATCGAATATAATTCGAAAAATAAACGGTATTTTTATTTTATTGGGTATACCGTCCACCGCGTAACTCTTAATTTTATTGCCTTTCGGTCACCAATTTATCCTTCATAATAGATAATTCAAAAGATGCCCAACCTCTACGACAGAAATAAACATTATTTTCCGTTATTCACGATTATAATATATTTTATGATCAGTGATCACTCATATTGTCGATCGCGTTTTGTATCTATTGTATGATAAATTTTTCTATTGTGCGATAAAAATATAAACATCACACTAAATATTACGTTTCCAAGGAAAGATTTTTATCAAATAAGTATCGTATACCTCATGGTTATTATTCATCGTGTGTTCGTGTTGTAACACGGTATACTTCTGAGAAAAACTAATAATAATTTAAAAACATCAATTTCATTAATGTATTCCGGAGCTGTACACTCACATTATTATTATTTATAGTTGGTTATAATATACCCACTACTGAAACGCCGTACCGCGCATTAATATGATATTCCGGCGTTCCGGAAATTTCGTGTACAATATTTGATGCCGATCGAATAACAACGCGTCAAAACGGTGTGCCGTCTTGTCAGCATAATATTATTGTACAATGCCTGTTACACGCATAGCGTCTCCATCGTCAGCTCCCGTGGCAAAGCATGTATTAACGTTGTTTATGTACATTTTATCCCTGATCATTACCATATTACACTCACCTATCGGCGTGTACCGGGCGCGCAATATATTACACGCTCCGGTCGAGTGGTGCGTGTCGTTTCGTGTACCTATGTGCGCATTGTCGATTTTAAAACGAATGGTCGGAAGAAAATGCCGAGAACATTGTTACATTATAATGCGTATACGTTTTACCGTCGTATAATAGGCCTAGGAATGACCGGCATCACGTATAATAATTAGGGGTCTGCGCCGATCGCTCTTATCCCTCGGGGTCTTAAAAACGTTTCGTGTGCGGCGCCGTTTATACACACACACACACACACACACACACATATTGTGTTCTATATAATATTATATTATAATATTATGTGCTCGTTTACATATATATATGCACGTATATATGAATACGCGCCGGGCGTATGATATGGCGGCGAGACGCATCGGACAAATTACACAGCGTGTATGTCTTCGATCGAGAATTATTATATAGAAAAAAAAAAATTGTGTCCCAAAACAATCCGAACAAGAAGAGAGAGAGAGATAGAGAGAGAGAGAACAAACAAAACAAAATACAT
This sequence comes from Sipha maydis, assembly GCA_034509805.1. NCBI lineage: Eukaryota > Metazoa > Arthropoda > Insecta > Hemiptera > Aphididae > Sipha > Sipha maydis. The sequence continues at coordinate 55,105 of JASXSY010001847.1, read as the reverse complement.
CATTTTCCGTGGTGTACCGCACGCTGCAGGAATTGCCGCCGCCGCCGCCGCCGCGCAACCGTCGAACGACGACTTCGACTGTGCGCAGCCGTTTCGTTAACGGGTTTTTTCGTATGCGCCACGGACACTGTACGGGACGCGGTGCAATTAGCGGCGGCGGGTCGATAAATGTTATAATTATTATCAATTATCATCAAGTCTCCGAGGATGATAGTATTTTTTTATTATTTTTTTTTTTTTTTTTTTTTTGACGTAGGTCTGAAACTCGAGCGACTATATCGGGCCGCCACCGCCGACGCGGATGATGAACCCTCGGGCCATATCGTCTTGCCGACGATATAATTACATCACGTGAAGGAACAACATTTGAAACAATAATAAAAAAAAAAAAAAAAAGAAAAGAAAAGAAACAAAACCGTACATAAGTAAATGTGTGCGTTTTCAATAATTTGCGGTTTCGGCAACAAACATTCGCCACGGTAATAACCCGAAAACATATTTTAAACGTTTGGGTTTAAGGCCGCCTTCGCCACCACAATCGTATGCACATACGTTCGCGCACAAACACACACACACACACACACACACACACACAAACTCGTATATTACGGCGGTACGTGTGTGTGCGTGCGTACGGCGTTGTAAAATAGTATTGTGTGCACAACCACCAACCCCCGCCGTCGCCGCCGCTGTTAACCCGACTCCGCCCACCGGTTGCAGGGATCCCCACACGCAGCGGACGTCCGTCCATCCGTCCGCCCTTCGGGGGAAGACCCGACGATGACGATCGACGCCCGCGAGTAAAAGCGGCGTCGGCGGAACCGAGAGTTGGATCAGTGTGTCAGCAACAGGCGACCGCGCGACCTGTTGCAGAACTTGTACATGGAGCATACAGGGAGGAAAAAATACGTTACAAAATAACAACCCGAGCTTTGCCGCCGTCGTGTTCGCGGTCTCGTTTACGTAGCGTGTATAGCGCACATCTTGTACCCGACGCAACAACACTGTAAACATTTTTTTTGATTTTGTTTTTTATCATTTTTTTCACGTTAAACGTAACATAATACGAGTACGATTCTCGTTATCCGAATGTCGTATCGGTTTCGTACGTGCAGTGCAGTCTTTTTCGTAATAATATTATTATTCCGTTTTTTTTTTTTTTTTTCCGCTCTCTTTCCATCTTCTCTCCCACGACACGTTTCGTGGGCGTCTGGTCTACGTTTGAGATTCTACGGCACGATTTCACAAGGTAAATTGATTTATTTATTATTTTGTTATTATTATAACAGTTTTTGTTTTTATTACCATTTTCGATCGAAGACTTTTATTGAGAAAAAAAATAACCGGATTATAATATATGTGGCGCTTGACGTGTATGCGCGCGTTAGTTTTATTATTTCATTTCATTTTATTTTTTCGTCGTCTTTACGACGTTTTATTACACTGGGCGAGAAAATGTATTTCAATTTGAACTGTCGTCACCGCGTTGACGATGATAATACTATAATAACGAAGACCAGACCAATTAGTTTTACAAGCGAGTTTTTCGGAAAACTGGTGATTTTTGGACAAACGGAGAAGAAAATTAACTTTAAGTATTTGTATGTATAAATATACGTATAAAAAAATAAATAAAAAATAAAACCGTTAAGATTTTTCGGTTGCTTAATTTTTACACGTCGCGCTCGTCGTTCGACTTGTCCGTTGACCTCGCGACACTCGTGGGCGCCGTCGCAAACGGCCCGAGTACTGAGGCGCATCGCTGTAACTCTACTGTTGAAAAATTTTCGCAAAGCTATAAAATTGCCTTCGCGCTGATATAAAATTTTAATTGACGGAACACGAGTGTTTGCTAAACGATTTGAAATTACATCGGTTTTCGGTCGGCCGACAACACGGTCATAAACGAATATTCCATTAAAAATTTACCAACGTCCCGCGGTTACACACGTACGCATTATTCGAAAACCATTAAAGTTTTCTATTTTTTTTTTTCTTTTACTTTTATTTACTTTTAATAAATTGGTTATTAAAATACAGTAAGTATGTACACGCATTGATCAAATATGTGTGTATATAGGTAATACTCCACACCTTGCGTTTAATCAATGATAAACGCACATACATTATGTAAACTTGTTTACTCACTACGTATATCGAACTGTCAAACAAACTAATTTTTTAAATACTTTCCTTTGCATATGATTTAGACGGCCATGTAAACGATGCATATTTATACCCGCAAGTTTTCTATATTAATAAATTAATACTGTTCCTCGTCCTACGTATACAACATTTTTTCTGTTTATACGATAATTAAAGATTAATATTTATTCTGAAACATATAACTTACATTTTATTGCAAACCATTTTACAAGTGACAAAGTTAAAAAAATAAATAAATGTTACTACTATTGTAAATATAATATATAATTAGTTCTTCAAACATACGAAAGTATTGTTGTGTGTTATATATACATGTCTAGATTTTATAAAAATAAATTCCAATTTCGTATAGTGTACACTTCATTTTAAAATCGTACTCGACATTAACAAATGTAATTTTTACAAAAATTTAATTACCTTACAAAAAGAAACTTATAAATCGGTTTGTAAAATTTATATACACTTACACGATACAAATGTATTAATTTTTGAACTTAAATATTATTTTAGGAAAGAAAAATAATAATTGTGTTCGAGAAATTAATCTAACAACATGATCGATTGTTGCTGTAAACATTATGTTCTTATCCATAAACGAGTTAGGAATTTTAATGCATAACGCTGACAAATAGTTGGTAAACAGTACTAATATATGAATAAAATAAATATTTCTGAAAATTGTACTCATAATGTTTGAAATGCAAATGAACCACATAATTACTATTATTTTAAAAATGGAATTTCTACAAAAAGAGTCTGTTTGATTTTGTAATGCTTTTCACTTTATTTTGTAGTTTTAGAGTAGTAGACATTGAACAGTTTTATCGTACGATTTTTAATTAAAACATTTACCTACATTTTTATAAAAGCATACATTGAATATGTCCTTAGAAAAAATAAATAGGTAATCTGTTGTTCTATTTAAGGGTTGATTTTTATAAAAATGACCAGTGTAATAGATTTTATTTCGACGCACTTCAAAGTATGAGGGCTTGCAAAAAAATATAATAATAAAATTTTTACATCTACGCTTCTTTTATACATTTTTACTGAAAAATTGTAATTTAGTAGAATGCTGCAGCCAGGGGCGGACTGGAAATAAAAATCGGCTCCGGGGAAAACAGAAAATTCGGCCTAAAATTTTGAAAATTACTATTTAACTCTTTTTTATTTTGTTCAGTATAAGTAAAGAAATACAAATAATATACAAATCTAAATATACAATTTATATGTTAATTCAGTTTTGATTTTATCGGCCCAAAATAATTCAAGTAGCTAAACATTTTTTCGGTCCAAGCGGGGTTCCCCCACCCGTTGCCTTAGCCAGTCTTCCCCTGGCTGCAGTGTACGGCAACTAATAATATTTTTATCGAAACCGATTATTATGAAACGTGCACATTTTTTTATAGCTGCGATAAGAATATGCATTACATTACACAATTACATAGTTGTTATCTATTTTTTTTCGATATGAAAACGAAAGTGGAAATCAATATACGTCCGACTACTGTACGCGATAACAGTCTAGACCTAGACAATATTGACGTGCCGTTGTGTAACGTACAGGTTGTAGTTATACCCATACGTGGTGATATTATGTTTTAATAATTATCATAAATCCTGGTGGAAATTTCCGGTTGTGGGATGCAGTCTGCACGATGGCGCGCGGTGCATATAATTCTTTTGGACTGAACGGATCAAATCGAGTGGAAACGTAAGGAAAAAATGTCTTGTTACGTACATAATACCGCGTTTACGGTGTTTGCATATAATATAATTTCTAATCCAATTTCGTTTTGGTTGTTACGAGATCAAACAGCCGCACGGGGCGTCATCGATTGTTGTTTGGCGTGCGGTGCAGCTGTTCCCATTGGGACGGGTCTTTGTTGCTGAGACGTTTGAGAAGAAATGCGCCAAAAAAACGGTCGCACGTGTCATAACTATATGTTTTTAAAATAAGATTTTGTTACTCGGATAACGGTTACCCGAACAATGGACCGGTGGTGATGATCGATCAACCCAGTTCATCATAATCGCTGTTACTTTGCGTACGAGAATATTTAACATACGATAATGCCATTAAAACTCGGAGCACAGTTTTAGAGTACATTTTACGAGTAAAAACATCAAAACTATGAAATCTGCAATATCATAATAACCGTATGGATTAAACCGTTTAACTAGCAGCGTGTGATCACTCGCAGTGTACCTAAAATTTTAAAAACGAATTCCTAAACCCACTTCACATGATAGTGTGGTCGGTTTAGCAACGCATCCGTACGTGTATACTCGTATTTTAACGGTGTAAAAAGCAAACACAGTGTGCAAGATAAACATTTCGATATGCTTGTGTCTCGGTAAAAATTTTAAATACGATAACGTCTTTCGGATCGCGCGCGCGCGGGCGTGTGTGCGTACCCGAATAGCTAGGAAAGAAAGCGTATTCGTGTGCGTATACACGCACGTGTATATTATGCTAAGTGCATACGGACGTCGGTAAGAGACCATAAGCGACGATTAGTTAAGAGGTTTATTTTTTGTACACCGCACGCGCGTGAAATGTCCGCAGATGGCGCACGCGGATTAAAATTCGTAAACACATATTTGTTTTTCTTCCAACGAAAAAAACCGTTAAAGCTATTTTATTTTACGTATGCACACACATAAATAACCGCATTGTTACGCCGTCACACCCTCCGATGGATATCGTCCTGGGTGCTACGATGATGGTTGATAAGAATCCGACACACGTCCCCGCATTTTTATGCCCATGGCCGATTTCCATTTGCCCCCGCGAATTCGGCATTTTTATAGACGTTTCAAAGCGTCCGGCAAGAGGTCGTATATCACGCGATTCGCTGCCGCAGCGACCCGATACGCACGTTAGATCTCGGCGTCGGACGTATGAAAACTGAATTTTCCCTGCAACAGGGAACACACGCGGAAATCCACATCGAATTCATTTATTACCTTGTTGTTGTTTCATTAATTTATGTCAGCGCCGGTGTACAATAACAATAAAAAGATTTGTGCCATTAAACACTCAACACACTCGTTATAATTGGTGAGCGTATTCTTATTTTTTTTTTAATCGTACCAGTTTAAACGATTAATTACTTGTAAACACGAAAAACAATACACACACACACACACAGACGGTCGTGATAATGCTTCGCAGCAGCTGTTGTGTCATTGAGTTCTTTATTTTCTTAACAACCCGCTAATCTAGAGCTTCCGTAATTATGTGCGCACACATACACCGAGCGGCTATATTGTGTTTATGCACTTTTATGGCATCCATGTCGGATAAGCTTAACGCTTATGCACTTTACGTGTACGTCTGATAGTGATTCACGGGGATAACTATAGGTACACAACGTCTTTAAAATACCCAGTTTTCTATGACGAAAAATAAATAAATCCGTCAAAAACTAGACTAGGTACCGCTTGAGAAAACAAGACGTCGCGTTTACAATGAAGTTCCCGATTGCGCCGTTAGATCTAAAAAAAAAAAAAAACAACCACCGCGAGCAGCTGCGCTCGTAAACGATCGTATTGTTTATGCTCGCGCGCCTTCGCAGAAACGTTCGACCGTCCGGACAGTTTTACAATATCTCTGCCGTAAGCGGGACAGTGGTTCGTCAATAAAAAAACGGTCGTCGACTACAAACGTCACTCGCCCTCTCATTATAATGAGACACCTATACGACGTGTATATGATGTTATGTATAACGTACACATACCATATAAACAGTCAATAACAAATAATTACCCGCACATGAAAATGGTATAATAACGGTCGTTTTGACCGCGTCGTTGACACATGTGTTAATATATTATTATACTGGCCGTAAACAAAAAATCTAATGAAAACGCATTAAAAAATAATTTTCAAACCAAGCTAAAAAAATTTAAAATTAAATAAATTCAAATTCTTAACGTTTAATAATTTATAGAAAAGAAGTTGTACGTAGATAATATTTTACAAGTACAACCTGTGTAGACATTTTTTTATAGAACGAATGTATCTGTAAAACAGGAGCTTAAAATACAAGTCCAAAAGAGCTTCCTGTTCACAATTCAGAGCTAAATACTCAACGTCTTTGGCAACATTATGGGAAAATATGGTATTGAAAAAGATATTATTCCAGGAAAAGTCGATGGAGAGAGGAGTAGAGGCAGGCCCTCTAATTGCTGTACAGACCAGATTAAAACTCCCGTACAAATATCAATGTCTGAAAGCATCCGGAATACGGTAATAACAAGAGTTCTGAAGAAATATATCTAATTGGAAAAATATAATTCCATGGAAGTCATGACGTTCGAAATTGAACAACGCTCAAGGAGGTAGATGAGGACGAGGAGGAGGTGACGTTTATCATTTGTTCACGGTACTCGATGTCGACGGTTTATGGTTTGTTATTAAGAAACACTTTTCTTTTACATTCAACTCCCGTAGGTTGTTGTCAACGTTTTCAAAACCGTACGAAATCCTTAAAGGAAAAATTACGAACAAAACCGGTAAAGGCAAAACAATATGGTTAAATGGTTACATTTTTTTTTTTATTAAAAACACCATACGAAACATCATGATCGCGCACACCGTGTCGTTTTCGACGGTAAAAATCGCACAACGCACAAAACGTAATGGTAATCAATGGTCGTCGGATTCCGTTCCGCGTCCGGTGTGCGTACCAGCGCACAGCTACCGTACACACGAATGGATTATAGCAGGAAAATTATCTTACTGTCCATGACGTCATTATGCCATTCTTATCATTTTATAATTTATTAGAAGTAATGTACTTTAGGTATAACTTAACGTTCTACGACATCTGCCCCATATGACATGTTTAAAACAGAATAACAATAGTACATAAAGTAGTACTTATTAATATTATATTTTTTGTACAGTAATTATGTATCGTTGCGAATTTGGTGATGCTAATTATGTTTCTGAATCTTGGTTCTATCACGTCAAGTGCCATATTCAACAAAAATCTTGTGGTTTAAACATTTTATGTTCATTTGATCATTGTCTAAAAACATTGAACACCATGGTTGGATATATTTCACACTTAAAATCCGTCCATGAAAAGAATATTGTATCTGAAGTGTAACATCTTGATACAATGGAAGGTAATGTATACCATGTACATTTGAATATTTATAATACAAAATAATTCAATAAGTAGTTTACGGAAAAAACATTATAAAAATATATACAAAAGTAAGTAATGTTAATATAGGTACCTAAGTAACTGTACTATAAAGCTAATTTATTATAATAAAATATAAGTTTATTATATACTGTTAAATTATATATCTGGACATCTAGTTAGTATATTGGTGTTGTACGATAACAGTGACTATCGATAACTATCATCGCACTACAATAGCACTATCGATAGTTCTCCACCACTGCGTCGTGGACAGTAAAAGATTTTTCCTGCTATGACCTACCGATGATACCGCGGGCGGGCAACCGCGCGCACGGTAGACGGTTCCACGGTGTCTCTGCTCTCTTGCGCCACCCGGGCCTGCCGACTTCTGCGGAGACACCGACCGTCGTCCGGCGGGGCGCCCCGTCGCGCGCGGGCGTTTAGCGAAAAAACCGATAAAAAGGCGGTAAACACGGCCGCTATTCGATATACCCGGTCGTCGTTTGTAATATAATACACTGCGTGTGTGCAACAACTAGTCGTACACGAGCACGCACACACGCACACACACACACCATGTTCGCGCATTATAGGAAACGCATAAATCACGCAGCTCGTTCGCAACCACCTACAACTGCGCGTGTGTACATTATGGTCGCTGCCGTTACGTGTGCCGCGCGTACAATAAACGGCTGCAGCGCGCTTGTTGTTTGTATCGGCGCGAGATCTTGTTAAACACGCGCGACCGGGGCCGGTGCAGTGGTGGCGTACGCGATTGTACAAAAGCGAGGGTGGCGTACACTATCTCTCTCTCTCTCTGTCTCTCTCTGTCTGTCTCCCCCGTACATTATGCACCCACCCCAACAGCGCAAGACGACTACTGCTACAACATCAACAACAATAATGATAATAATAATAAAAGATATAATTTTATACGTGCTCGCGTACGCCTGTATAATATTGTTGTTATCTTGGGCCCGGGTACGTGTGCACAATGGAACACGGTGTACCGGACGGGCACGTGCTATCACGTACCGGCCGCCGCGCGTTGTCTGTTCGAAATAATGGGGGAACGGTGGCGGACGAAAAACGGCTCACGTGGGCGGCACGAGTCGTCGCGGTGGCGATCCGCGGACGTCACCCCCTACGGTAGCCGTCGCATGACACCGTCTTCACCGCGCGTTCCGGACACGTAACGAGAAAAGCGTTTCGTTGTTTCCCCGGACTGTTGTTTTTCTCCCTTCACCCATCCCCCGACCGTGGTGCGATTACTATTATTTTAACGTATCCTTCCAGCGCGCGTGCGAGCCTCGCATCATTGTCACTTTTTTACGTGCGAGTCGAACCCGCGTCGGTCGCGCGCGGCGGACGTGAGTCAATGTCCCCGGGCGCGTGCTACGCGCTTGCCGCCGCCGACGTCGTTTTCGATTTTTCCACGTCGTCTCCACCGTGTGTGTACATAATCGATTCCGTAACGGTTCTATAAACATATAGTAATAACACGGGTACCGGGGAGGTGAGTCCTTTGACGACGAAGCGCGCGCTAATACAAATTATATATATTTTATTGTACGCCGGCCGATGAAAGAAAATGTAAAAAATAATATATATACGTATTAAATATCAAACCTACCATTTTTTTGTATAGGTACTTACGTTTTTTTTTATTCATATAAATATTGTATATTATTATTATTATTATTATTATTATTATTATCACAATAATAACTACGCGTGTATAATGTGTGTGGTACGAGAGCGGGCGTACCGCAGCAATCTGTTTTTCGTGCGATGACGACGAAAAAAACCGAAAAATGAGTATTAAATATAATATCGTTCTGTTGTCCGGCTGTGGCCCCACGCGCATGTACACGTATTTAAAATGTCGCACCGACTCGGTGCGATTAGGGGGGAAATAAAAAAATATATTTTCTTGTTTATGTGTAAGAGGCCCCCACAATGCATTCCGCCCAGTGGCCACCACATACCTATATCCGCCCCTGTGTATTGTTATGTACTTTACCGACTAATGAACGTTTTTTAGTTTTTTTTTTTTTTTGTCTAAGTTCTAGAATATAATAATAATACAAGACGCGTTACGTTTATGAAGCTGTTCTTGGCAAAATATTGCTTAGGACAATTCTACTGTGGTTCGAATGAATTTTCATAGAATTCGATTCGTGTACCAAGATAAACATAAATATTTAATCTTGTACTTTATATAAAAAAAATTATCACAAAAAACCTGGCAATCAAACACTTTTCTATAAAGTAACTAATATTATTACTTCGTAGATTTCAACAGTAAAATAATTTTGAAGTTAAAGAATTAAAATTGAATGCGATAATATTATTTAACATTAAATAAATTTAATATATTTGTAAATTAAGATATTATATTACGATTAATTTAAATAAATCTATTGTCTTAGATCCAATAATAGATTTAAAGCTGAAACTGATTCCGACTTTTAGATTTTATTTAATCATTTTTTTAAATCGATATCGTAGAATGATATTTATAGTTATACTTATTATCCACTACTCGAAGCTTTGACATATTATGACGTACAGCACGAAAAAACAAATATTTGACATGAATGAACACATAATTGTTGGTGATTGTAATTGTAATTTAATTTGTTACGTGTTTATTTTGGTATCCACCACGTGAACCGTTATAATAGGGTTCCAAACATTGATTTTTACGATATCGAGATATTTTCGATAAATTTTCTCGGAAATCGAAGAGGTACCGAGATAAAATTTATGATGTCGTTATCGCCGTTGGTTTTCGCCGAATTAGATATTTTGGTTTTGAAAAAGTGAACATATTTGATTTCGTGGGTGGAAAGAAAATACTATAGAAAATCCACGTAAATGTTACACAAAAAAAAATATACATCCCTATTACGAAAACGTATTATAATGGGTCCGTATTAAATCCGTGGGCTCCAGCGGCAAGCTACCTCTAACCTAGAAAAAGTCTGTAGGCGGTGCGCGACATTATATCACATCAATACGACGACGTAATAACGACGCTATTTTTATCGCCATTGAATTCGAATAAAATCAATATACCCTTCTGTGATGTGGTTGGTGCATATCACGTGAGCGTTCGTTCGCGAAACGTTGTTCTGATCGTTCGACTATTCCAACACACTCATCGCTGACGGCTCTCTGTTCCACTCTTGGAGACGACTAGAAAAAAAACGTAAGGAATACTATGATTCCTATATCATTTAAAGCGTTCCATGTACCTGTCCATACAATTAATAATTTACCGTAAACAGGGATGGATCACGGGAATAGGACCGAAAATAAACAGACATAAATCAGGTTATTTCAAACTTTATATTCCTCATCTTCTTCTTTTTAGATTATGACTGTATGAAAGTTATCCATTTTATTGAAATCTAATCCATTGGTTTCATTGTTCGTCGTCTTTTATGCAATTCTGATTTCAAAAAGTTATTTTTCATGTCGATGTAACGGGTGTTATTGGCATTCACTGTTTTTTCTTGTTGTTCGTAGAATTAGAGACCAGTGATGCATATGTTCTTAAAATTATTACTTCGGGTGGTACAGCGTACCTAGGATTTTCTGCAGCTGTACTAAATGACACGGATCGAAAGAGCTTATCTAAGGCCCGGCGCAAATTGGACCCAGCCCATGTACATCGCACGCGCAGCACACGCGTGGACTATTTTGTAGTACGTTGATGGAAACGGGGTGGTGCATATTAAACCTATCCCCCCAGGCCAGTACAGTTCCAACCTGTGTTCACGTGGGTCAAGTTGTGCTTTCAACACAGTTTCGTGGAACGTGGGTCGCTGGCTTGCTGTCGTCTTATATACTGGGAGAAATATAATGATGGAGATTTTGGTATAGGCATGGGCGTGGGCTGAGTTCAATATGCGTTACTATTAAAAAAACATGTACTTGGACTGGGTTTCGATCACACGTGTGCTGTGCGGGCTGGGTCCAATTTGAGCCGGACCTAAGTCTCTCCACTCCAGTTTTACATTGAGAAAAACCCACCTATTTTTAACCATAACCCACCGTTTAACATTTCTCTGAAAAGCTTACTGAAATGCTCACTGTTAAAAATAATCATACACCATATGATATAAACAGTTGAAAAATTTGCTTTGCTATTTAGTAGATGTTACTAGGTGTTCAACAGGCAAAACTGACATGAAATATAAATTATACATATAATTATGTATGTATTTATATATATATATATATATATTTATAATTAATTTTCCAGTAATTGATCATATGGAATGGTGAAAATTATATATAGATAAGAGTCTCCCTGCTGTTTTTTCCACTTTGAACATTGCGTTTAACCGTGCGCAAATTCAGACGTAAGCGACTTAGAGCAGTGCAACATAAATTTTGCGATCTACTGCTTCGAAATGATGAGCATACTTTTAGTACGGTAGAGCAGCATTTTCGACAATTTTTCACGAATGTGTGACAGTTTTTACTACGAAATTCGTTCTGATCAATGCAAACAACATTTTATCTTGTTTACTTCTGTCATTATTCATATTTTTTATTAATCTAAAACATTATGATGGAAGAACAATGGATTGTAAAGTCATTCCGACAACTAATTGAATTGAACTCCAGTGAATTTTTTTCTTTTTTTTATAAAACTACTTTTGCGTAATTTTTTAAATTTAGTTAACAAATTATTAAAATTAAAATAAGTTAATCAAATTCAACATAAGAATCTGATTCAGAACTTAAATTTATTGAATTATCGGTTATCATATTACATATTACCTAACCGAATGAATGGTAATATAGAACTGCGTAGTAATATGAGTTCACACAAGGTAGAGCAGATTTTCGAATATCCCTTTTTCGCTACTCTTCGCTACATCTTAACTTGTGCTCGGCTTTATCCGGTTCTAGGTTTGCGTAAGTTGAGGAAAAATTCACGAGGAGATTTGCGCATCAACGGCAATCACGAAAACATTCATGTACATGTCGGTCGAATAAAATGCGACCAGACGGTTGATGATAAATCGATCGCTAAATAATCATGAACACATGGTTTTTAATAACCAAGTAACGTTGAAATATTTACAAAAAACTGTTAGCGTTCAATTTCTAAACCGTTGCATCCGATAAAGACAAAAACGTGATGTCACGTATAGTACGTTGTAGGTGTACACAAATGTATGAACATGTTAATATGTTATCCGTCGTTTTCATCGGGAAATCCACGTCGTAGTTAAACTACACTCGGGAGAAATATATCAATAATTCACTTTGGGAACAGCCGCGGCGTTAAATTTCACAGACGATTGACTGCAAACACGCGACCGACGACTACGACACATCGCCAATGGATAAAATCTAATACCGCGTGGTTGTCTTGTACCTACCTGCTACGGTATACGGGTTTTTATTTATCAAACTCCGTGATGTTATTCTAAACGCTGTATATATACAGAGCGTTTCTGAAATGGTTGAGGAATCTAATATACACGTACTCTCTGGAGTTGTAAGATGATGAATTTTTTGAAATTTTTTTTTTTATCTTTAAAATCTGGGTCTTATCTTATTATCTTTAGAACATTATTTCGAATCTAAAAATAATTACTTGTAAGATATTTCTTGTAAATTTCTTACATAAATCGATATGTGACATCACTTTTGTACTTCTCGCGCGTTTTTCACGCTCGCGTCGCCAGGATCAAAAGATGTAGTGTGATATATCGATTTGTATGTGAACTGTGCAAAATAAATGTGGGTGAAATTGATTTGCTGTTATTTCACATATCTCATTAAATAAGACGGTTTTTATTGCATTTCAAATACATTTTGTTTAATTACGATTATTTTACAATTAAGACCGTGTTGATTAATCAAATATGTGAAATAAGAACAAATTAATGCACCCACGATAATCTTGCAGATTTCTCATACAAATCGATATGTCACACTACATCTTTTGATTCTGGCGACTCGAGCGTGAAAAACGTGTGACAAGCACAAAATCGATGTCGCATATCAATTCACGTGAGAAATTTGCAAGAAATATATAACAAGTATTTGTATTTAGATTTGATATAATGTTCTAAAGATAATTAGATAAAACTCAGGTTTAGAAGATAGGAAAAAAATTTGAAAAGATTCTTTATTTTATCAATCCAGAGAGTACGCTTATACTAGTTTCCTCAACCATTTTAGGAACACTCTGTATATATAATACTTGTAAATTATATATATTTAAATGTAATCGATAAAACGTTCTAAGTAATGGCCGGAAAAAATGGTTATAATCGCACGAGATTGTAGTGCGCGACTGGTTGATTATTTTTAGAACGATAATGTACGTCCATGATAACGTTGCGAACAAAATAAGAATCCGAAAAACTCGAAAATACATCATGTACGATACACGAGTGGTGTGTTTTTACGCTCGTCACGACAATAAGAACTATTTTTAGGCTTCAGCACGTGGCGACTCGATAATAATATGTTCCAGTTCAATATTTCACCGTGGTGATAACAAATGTGGCGAACAAGTAAAATTTGACTTCGTTCCATACGTGTTTTCTGACTAATTCTCAAAACGTTTTATTCGATTTATCTTAATCTTTCCGCTGAGATTTCAATACACTATACTAAACATGGCCTACCATTGAGACAATAATTTTCCTTTCGCTGCTTGGACACGATTCGAGAAATTTGTCCGACATATTTCAGACTTCGTGTTGGACACTAGAACGGATGTGTTCTAGCCATGTTATTTGCATACATTTGAAAACAATAAATTAATTATTCTAAACGAAGGTTAGCCATTGAATAATTTTATCCTAAAATAATAATTACAATTCTATAATCAATTGACAGAAACTGGTTTTAAGATATTCTATATTTCCTTGCGTGAATACGTTTAACCTATACACAAATGTGGTAAACGCGATAAAGGGGTTATAAATCTACCAGAATCAGTAAAGCTGTGCGAGAAAGAAGTTATTAGGAGGGACGCTACGTTGCAGTCCGATGATCAAAAATCAATAATCGGCGTTACACCAACGGTAACAATTTATTACTCATTGTGCAGTCCTCAAGATCCGTCCATGTGGATGATGATAAAAATAATTGATAAAGTCAACAGCACGAACTCGGAATGGCGCGGTTATACAACCGATGAAAGCGAATGAATACTATTAAAAACCAGTAAAGGTTTTCGCGATATTCGACCGTAGTGCACGCTTTATGTGTATCGTATCCGATGAAAGTGTAAAGCGCCGTAATGCGAAAGGGTTCAACGAAACGACCAAGTCTTAGATATGCGGAAACGGATCGTCATGATTATTCCGTTGCCGTTTTATTGTTGAGATTTCGGGGAGGTCTCGCGCCGTGCCGCTTCCGTAATCGGAGGCGGTGGAGGCGGTGGCGGCGGCGGCAGCGGCGGCGGCAGTTACGGCATCGTGTCGGTTCGTGCGCGGTCGGCGGCCGGTCGTCGTCGTCGTCGTCGTCGTCGGCGGCGGTGGCGGTGGCGGTACGCGCGTGTGCGCGGTGGCCGTCACCGCGGCGCGGAGCGCCGGACGTCACGAGTGTGCCAGGTATAGGTCGGCGACGTGATCGCGGAGCTCTCCGGCCAGCCAGTGGCGGTCCGGACGTTCGTCGTGTGTCATCTTCACGAGTGTACGCGTCCCGCGCAACGATCACGTGTCTCACGATCGAGTTTTACGCCGCACATAACACGCGCGCGCGTTCGAGTTTTTATTCGCTCAGTTTTTTTTTTTTTTATTTATTGTTTCTATTATTATTATTATTTTTTATTATTTTTCAATACTTTTTACCCGAACACGCTCACGCCGCCGCCGTCGATACGTTCCCGTTCGTACGCAGACGCTCACGGTCATCACACACAATATTCATACATGTTTTATATGTTATCTTGTTTTTAAAACCTATAAATCCGATTTGTGTGCGGTCTCGGTTTTTTTCCATCCTTTTTTCTTTTTTTTCATACATGTATACGTTGTAACATTGTGTTCACGTGTTCTTAAACAAGATAAAATATATCGTATGGTTAATATAACTGGGTACAACTATATTTTATTTTTTCCTCTCGCCGCCCGCGATGTACCGCGGCGACCGTCGTGAAGTTTCGCTCTCGTTGTGCTCGCGAAAATCGCACGTTTTTCACCACAACAACTGCCGTCTGATTCGTGTCTTCAATAAATAAAAACAGCAAAAGAACAACACGGTTTTCAACAGGTTAGAATCGTTTTTATTATTAATATCCACATTTATCTCCTCCACCACCGTGTGGGTACACGTTATCGCTCTAACGTAGGTCGTTTCCGTCGTGAAAATATTTTAAGTGCCTAGATACGTACACTAAATCTTGATATTATTATTATTTACGCTGTACTTGTTTATGCACCTGTAATATGTTCGACCACGGCGGTGTTATTTATATTTTCTTTTTTTTTTTTTTTTTCTTGAAAATATATTCGTCCAACATTCCGATGGTGTCTCGAGTGCCCGAAATGTTGTGTGGATATTTTATTATATTTGAATACACGTCTTTGACTCGTAAAAAAAAGTTAGGATAGATATTACGGTTAAGACGTTTTTCGCTCCCCGAGACACTTTAATAACACGTTGATTTTTCGAAAACCATTCACCGACCTATGTAATTATTGGACTATAACAGTAGTGTGTGCGAGTGTGGGTCGTGTCCGTCTTGTGCACGGGTTTCAATTAAATTTCGATCTATAACTAATAAACAAATCAAGTTCGAATGAAAACCGGTGATTATTGTAATAGGAAACCCATTAGTGACCGATAGATTCCTTTTCGAGACACCATTTTTATGGTAATACTAGGCCGTGTTACGTGTGACCCGGTGTAATCGAAATTCGTCGGCAGTCGTTTACTATATGCGCACATTAAAGTGTCGTCGATTGTATAATCGCGTTTTAATTGTGAGGCGTTTGGATTTACTTAGGTAAGCTGATGACTGTAATTGGAAAGAAACATTTATTTATTTGTGCGGTACATCCGGTTGAAAATGCGTAACAGCAGAAATAATAAACTGTAGGGTGGAGGGGAGAGGATACTCGCGTACGACGCTAATTTCGCCGGCCGATGAAATTCTATTCCGGACATAGATTTCACAAGGTTTACAATAATAACGATAACAACCACGATTTAAATACCCCGGACTATTTGTAAAAAAAAAAAAATCGTAATTCATTTAAATAATTAAAATTTAAGTATTCAACTACGAAGTGGTCGGTTTCATTGTTTATACAACGGTTACCTGTTACATACATTTAATTTATTAATAAAAACCGATGTTAAGGGTTTTAGATGATGAAACTAGAAATGTCGATACTTATCATTTATTGAATTCTCTATACTTATGAATAAATTGTATAGCTGTTACATGATGTTTATTAAACGGCCGATCATCGAGTTTAATAGCACCGGGTATTATTTTACGATCGACATTTTTATAATTTTTTAATTTTTATTATTTTTAAGAGTATGTTTGTTTTATATTAATTTTTATTTACGCCTCTAGGTTAAAATGAAACTAAAGAATGACATTTTTTTCTCTCTGTAAAATACATACCAAAATGTGTTCCCGTGTATTATGTATAGGTTATTCGTGGGTCTTATCTTCATTAAAATATTTGACTCAAGCCTCCTGGATATTAATTTTGTAAAATAATTGATTAATAATGCATGTACTTATGCAAAGGCTGAATATTTAAATATCGTTTACATAGAATATGGGGGAGGTGGATATGCATGCGCCAGATGGGTTCAAATGTTAGATAATTTTCAAGGATAAATAATTAATGATTGCCAAGGATGTACCGATGACCTTTGAATAGATTTGGTGGGTGAAGTAAGAATAAAAAAAAGGTACATCCTGCCATTGTGTAGTGCAAAACTGTATACGTGTCTATTGTCGAAAAAATACATAATTTTTAAATATTGTTTACTGAACGATTGGTTTTTTTTTTTTTTGTTCTTGCGTTTTTATAAATTTCAATAGTGACATTTCCGTTAAGAAGTTATACAGGTTAATTAAAAAAAAAAACTTCTACGTACTCTGTATGAATTTCATGTTAATAAGCCATAACTCACCACCATAATAGTAGAACAACATATTTTAGGGCTCGGGTGTCAACAATAACATGGTTGTGTCATCGCCAGAAATATCCATTAAACTAAACAATATTGAAAAATATTTATTGTTGTTCTTGTTCGTAATACACCTTGAAATTAATTTGACACTTCGGTTTCGTGTTTAAGTTTAAAAACTTATTTATAAATATCATGTATACTATGTTTAAATTGTTTTGACATATTAAAGAAATATTATATGTGAGTCTTGTTGTAATGAATGTAGGTCATGTACTAAAGTAAACAATCATAATTTTTCTTATGAATGATCGCAACTCGCCTTTGGAAGGTTACAAAACATATTCTACGTGCAGACGTTCGTTGGAAAATAACTAGTTAAAACAAACTCCTCGAAAGTTTACTAATTTATCGAAGACTCGTCGGAATCAGCTAATTTTGCACGCGCTATGTCGTTCTGTTTTATAAAATATTCTGTAAAAATCATTTCTGATCTTTTGAACTTATACCTAGTTGTGTTCAGGGTCTGTGTATGACGCAGAAATATGTGGTGATGAACTTATTTTTTACGGATATTCTCAACCATCCATGGATAGATTCGATGACATCTCTTTAGATGTGACGATCATTTATTGTCCCGTATATTGTGTTTGTCAAATAAACCTCGATTTGTGCATACCAATAGAATTTCATTTACCGTCCGTCTGGACCACGACGACGAAAATCTATAGGGTAATGTATACCTATGTACATACGTTTGGCGTGGGGATAGAAGAGTAGAAGTAATGGTCTCGTTCGACGTCACAGCATTAAATCGTGTTGCTTAATCCGTCTCGGTCGTCCGCGTATAGAGAGGAGGTTACGGTCCAGCGTGTTTTTGGTACGTGCGCGAGTGGGTCGGCGTGTCCGGGGAAGCGAGCGACCAATAGTGTAGCACGTGCGTTTTTTTCTTCTTCTTGCACATCACCGCGCGCGATAACTATTATAATATATACGACGACGTTATTGTGTTCGCAATGCGCGTCATCGTCGACGAAGGGCGTACTGCGTGTTCGGTTCACGCGAAAGGGGTAAAACTCCCAGTCCGATTACGAGGGACGAAGACGATAGTAATAACAATAATACGTATATACGCCTACGGTATAGTTGACGTATATCAGTGAGTTTGCGATTGCCCAACGCGCGCGGGGTAACATTACGAAACCGACGACCACCACACTGCAGTCACCTACACCCTTCATACGGTCTTACACGCAGTGTACAACCTACCCGATTGCCTTGCGTTATTTTTCTTTTCTTCGCCAGCGTCTCGTAACATGGCTAAATCGTTAAATGTATATTTTTACGAAGATTATCCGAAGCTACTGCTCGTATCACGCGCGCACTCTTGGAACGTTTCGAGTCCGTGACGTCGGCGACGACTTTTCGAAGCACCTCACCGTCGCCACGTTTGTTATTGGGTATTATATTTTGAAAACAGCATCGATCATCACATGTGTCCGCCGCGTGCACGGTGCCTGTGAAACGTACGACACCGCCGGTTATTATGTCGTATTTTGACCAGAGTCCGCGCGAATTGCTCTAGAAAAAAGTGGCGTAGGAGTCGCGCGAGGGGGGGCCCACGCGCACTGTCCTCTGTTTAGGCCGCGACCTACGCGCAAAACGCTCCCACAATTTACTCCCACTTACGCCCACATAAAATAATAATAAATAAATAATCATAATAATAATAGTAGTAATATATTAACGCGCCAATTTGAAATCATTTTTTGTCTTGTTGCCGCCACGTCGCGAAAGCCGGGTCGGCCGTTTGATGTCCGTTGTGCGTTTTCACTGTATATTTATACATAATACAACAATTCCGTGAAAAAAATACGTTGTTGTCGTCGGTTGTTCACGGTAAATATATTTCTGTCGTTCTTGTAAGACGACGTCTTCGGAGGTGTATGCGGGGATGGGTTTTCACATTTCCGTAGGCAGTGCGTCGTGCACTCAGTATGCACCATAGCAAAGTGCAATAATATTATTATCTAACGACCGCGCAATAAAAACCCCACGTTGAACACAACACAAAAAAAAAAAAATACGAATCGTCAAATTTTATCAACTGCATACCATACTGCAGTATGTACATGTACACCGTACAATAATAACATTTGTGTTGGGAAATATCGGTAGGGGGAATATTCGACTTCGAAAACACGAGTGGAAAACCACCCGGGGCGTATTAAGAGGATGTCACACCTGTATGTGTTGTCTCACAAATATACAACATAGAAAAAACTGTTTTGCGCGGGACAACTTTCTGCGTTTGTAGAAGTGGCTCCAAAATTTCTGAAAATATAGAATGGAAAATTATCTATGCAATAGCGTGCCTATATTTTAGATAAAATAAATATAATAGAAGTTATTTGCTTCTAAACATTTTGTTTTTTTCATTTGCTAATAAAAAATGATTGTGTTATTAAAAAAAAGCACGCGGTTGCACAGATAAAGTTCTTCTTTATGTGTTGTAAAATTTGGTAGTTATACAAAAAATATTGTGCGAGAAAAGTTGTCCCGCGCAAAGCAGTTTTTGCTATGTTGTACATTTGTAAGACTACACATGCGGGTGTGACGTCCTCTCAAGAAACCGTCGTCGGGTCCGTCGGTAGCGTAATAATTGTACCTATGATATACGCATTACGTTACAGGGGCACAACCGTCTATTATCGATCTGAGCGGCGGGGTAGTGGGTGGCGTCGGCGACGAGGTGGTGGTCAATGACCTCCGTTCGAACCGTAACGATTCACGGTCATTGGAAAACTCACGAGAACGCACATCTCGGGACGATGGTGTTAACCTGTTGGTGGTGCTGCGCTAGTGGCCGCGCGGCAACAGGTCGCATGCGTTATGCGTTCGATCGTCCGGGCACAAAACACACGTGCCTCTTCCGCCTCCCCGACGAAAACTACCCTCCCACGGTTTACGCGCGCTCGCCGTGTTTTATCGATTCCTCGCGGCGGCGGCGGCGACCTAGAGCGCACGTGACGGGCCCAAAGTCAAGGACGTTTGAACGCCACACCTCGCACCCCCTGCACAGCGGTCGTTACGTCGCGGCGCGTTCACGTGGCGCCGCGTAAATTCGCCCGGTTTGTTGGATATTTTCCCCGCCGTTCCGCACGGTCCCGTTGCAGCGCTCGAAAGACGTACAAAGCTGAGCGCCGTTCTCGGTCGTACCGGCGAGAGAGCAAGCCAGTCATCGTTCGTACACCTCCGTTCGTAGTCCACCGTCGATACGAAATCCATCGGGACACGAAGATATACATATGAACACACATGTTAGTAGTCATGACGCTACATGCAGCCATCCAGTCACGTGCTTCGTTATCGTAAACGCGTATTTTTTTTTACTTGTTTCTTTTTCCGTCGATTTCCTCGTCGATCCACCGTCGTCGTCCCCGCACGTTTCTATACCTGCGCACTCGGCTCGGGACGACTTTTTCACCGCCTCTCGCGGATGGGGTAAGTGTGCATATCTTCTCGCCGCCGTACGCGTCGTGATCGTCGTTCGTGTCGCGTCCTCTCGGAGAAACGAGTTTATCGTCACACGCTGCTCGTTTTACGGACATTTTTTCTTCCCCATCTCCTCCTGCCGCGCCGTCATGCGAGCATATTTTGTTTCTCGTCAAAAGCTGCTTTTGACTTCGGAAACGTCGTGAGCGACGATCGACCAAAAGATAAGGATCCATAATTCTCTCCCGAATAGCGTAATAATATACGCTTCGCAGCCGCCGCGCGAAGATGATATTGAGATATCGCGTGAGCCGTAAATCGTATCTCGATATCATCGCGGGTCGCCCCGAGAGAGACTGCCGCGCAGTGAAAGTCGTCGTCGCCAACAACACATCGTATTATTATTACTATCATAGTCGCCCTTGTTGCTTGCGAGCATATGTATGTGCCACTTGTTTGTACGGAACGTATGCGAACAGGGGCCGACGCGACAAAATTCGCCACTCGGACGGGACCCTCCTGCGGCAGATATCACGTACTGTACTGCCGTGTATTTTCCCCTTTAACTAAGGAAAAACATTTTGAACGAACGCTTATGTAGGCTATTACTTGTTATTTATAATAAATATATAAAAGGTTCTTAAACCGTTATGAAAAATATTCACCTCGCATCACACGAATGACTTGCGACATTATATTCAGTTGATACCTTTGTTGTTTTTTCTCGTAGACGGAAAAAAAGTAATAAAATAACCATAGATGTCAACCACGTTCTTCATTAAATAATAATAAGCGATCGTTACAAATATCGTGTTAAAAATATTTTTAACGACCTTACGATTTGCCGACACTCTGTACTTAGAGAAATATTTGAAATTCACGCAAAAACGTCCTGTTGTCATACGCACACTCGGAAAGTGGTAAATGTGGTTTTAACCGATGATCCATCGTATAATATATGTATAGTAACGTATAGTTTTCGTTGAAATTTATGAACATAATCGTGTTGGCTGTCATCTTTGTCGCCGACAACAAAATAGTTCTGACTGGTGGATGTAGTGTTGTCGTTGTTGGGAAACTATTTTCGATTATTGATCATTTTATTATCGGGTCGTTCAAAGCGAGTGAAAAAAATCGGGAATTAAACGTCAACAGTACCTAATAAATTAAAAATTAAAAAAAAAAAAAAAACAGAGTCGTCTCCCATAATCCCTCGATGATGAAACCGGTTGAATGTCGTTAACTTCGCTTGCACAGCTCACTACTCTACATATTATTACTACTAACTGCTGCTGGTACTTCAAACTGAACAAACTACTGCCGGACTTGTACCTACGTGTATACTCAAATGTAGTTTCCAAAAAATTCTTTAAAAACAATTTAATATTGATTTTGTTCTTCGCGATTTTTTGCAGTGTAAACATATTGTCTTTATGGATTTAATTTATAACCTAAGATATATACCTTCAGATAGTTCTGAACTTATAATTTTTTTTTTGGTCGTCCATTAAGTTATTAAAACCTAAACTATCAGTCTTTCTGAAGTTTACCATAAAGGGCTATGTTACTAGATATTCTAAAGTTAGGTTCTTCTACGGATAGTTAAGAAGTTAATTGTCATCAGCTGATTACATGGTAATAAACAAGTCTTCAAAACCATGTTAAATTCCATGTTTGTATGCAATTATATGAAACTAATAAAAAAAAAATTTCATCCTACGGTGGGTACGCAAAAAAAAAAAAAAACAGGTACTTTTGTTAAGACCTTCGCAGGTATCATCCTGCGTGGTGGTTCCTAGGCCCGGGGCCCTTCGGGATCAATTTCTAAATAATCCGACCTCGTGCATGAATTGTATGATATTAAGTACGTGTATCCGCAGATCCGATAAGCACATAACCGCGTACCCGTATTACATGTGCTTCGTATAACAACGTTGATTATTATAACGATATCTCGCGCGCGCCCAGTCTTATTTTCGATATTTATCTCTCATCGAGACTATTATAATACCTAGTATTAGTAATAATAATAATAATAATAACATTAAACGCGCGTCGGCGGGTCGGATAACTGAAGATAACGCGCGTGTTGACCCGTAATGATGAGGATAGCCGATCGATCGATCGGTCGCCGCAGCCATGGTGTTCGACCTGACGATAATCGGACGCGTGCGCGGGTAAAAACAATCGCCATAGGTGTAAATCTGTCGATGACACCTGTCCTGAGAACTCTCTACTCTCTTTTTATATGCGCGGTGCTATCGTCACGCATGTTGTGGCGAAACGATGCCGCCATCTCAAGACCTCAGCGCGACTAACTTTGCGCTTCGTCCTCGTCCCCGACCCCCACTGCTGCGGCTGTCGAGTTGGGCAATTCTATAAGCGGATACTCTGGTTGTTTACGACTTTTTTCTGTTTCGTTTTACTCCGCGACGATAATATTCCGTTACGTAACGCATCGCTATTCATAGATACCGCTCGTTTACATAGAATATCACGGTGTTTCGTTGTAGTAATGATAATAAAACAATTCCCCTCGTAAACTAATTGATTTTATTTGATTTCAGCGTGGAGAATGTTACTCCATTTTAATTTATTTTCTGTATCAACCAATGTAGACATTAGGCTACATCATTCGATAATAATAAATTAATAAATCTATATAATTAATAATAATAATATCTATCCTCGTCCTTGTCCGTAGCACTATATATTAACGACTGTCCTCAAACTCCTATGTTGCTTGGTTCGCAATTTTATTGGGCTCGCAACGATAACGGGTTATTTAGTTTCCACTCTCTCTCTCTCTCATTCTCTCTCTCTCTCTCTCTCATTCTCTCTCTCTCTCTCTCTCTATACTCTCTCATCGACACTAAATCGCCGCGGATCAGTCACATATTATGTGTACATATTTACAATATTACACACACACATACATATATATATATAACATATATACTTCACTACATACATGTGTGCGGCACAGCGCTGTCTGTTCAACAATCGTTTCTCAACCACACGACCCTATTATTCCGACTACTGTTTTCAATACGGACTCGCGTTATAACATCGTAATTTGTTGTGCATTGCTGTTACACGTGAAAGTCGACCGTCGTCCCCGCTCAGGTTTTAACATTTACTTCGGCCTAGACGAGCCCATTAACCCGCCTTCCGAGGAAACTAAAGCAAAAAAGTAATTTCTCAATATCATTACAACTATTTTTTAATACGTTTTAGTTGTACACTTGTTTAATTCCCACAGCGAAGTTTGAGTTCACCCCCAATTTAATTAATTGCTGGGCACTCATACGTTGTATCAGTGACCCAATTAAAACATTTTTCGCGACCTCGAATGTTGTAACACGACTTATTGGTCAAAAAAACGTTAAGTACTTCGATATTATAGAACGATATAATGATTATAATATTTACCATACCGATTTGGCCCAGTTTCTATGTGCTAAAACGATCGATCCTCTTACATAGCTTCATACACTGTTCGGCAATATGATTATTATTCTTATTCTCCCCCGCTCTCTTATGTTCGTCGTGATGTCCGGTAGGGCGTACGACCGGCGAATAACGCGTTTAAAAAATATCTTCAGTATAGGACATACAATTTTTTTTCTGTATATATTATTTCGGACGGTGTTTTTGACGATTTATTTTTATTTTTTTTAGTTTCAAATCACCCGTGTGAGTGCACGAGAGTTATTTTGCGGTGAATGAACGGCTGTTCTATTAGCTGCACGAATGACTATGGCTGAGGTGGAAATGGAGCCGCCGACAGACAGGGCGAGCCGGTCGACGATTTACAAGACCAACAACAATCATCCGCTGGTCACGAACAATAATAACAATAATCACCATATCACCAGCACTCGTCCGGTGGTAGTGAAGCAAAAGAAGCGGAAACGCTTGAACCAAGTGCTGGACCGGTTGGCGGGCCAAGCGACTTCACCCAACAATATAAACAATAACAACAACGGCAGCATATTGAACCACAACAACAACAACAACAACGATGATGACGCCGACTGCAAGGATGACGGTGTGGCGGTGATCAAGGACGAAATTGCGGTGATCAAGGATGAAGTGTTGGCGTTGGTAGATGGGCGCAAGAAGAACGGCGTTGGCGATTACGACAGCGACGAATCGCTTAGGAGGTCGTCCAAGGATTTCGAGGAACCGTTCAGTCCTGCCGGTTCGTCATCTTGCAACCGGTCACCTCGCAGCTCCCAAACGGACTCGCCGTTCAGCCCGAACCGGTCGCGACCGGACGACCTGTCCGCATTGCCAATGCCGCCACCGCCGCCATCCCTGCTGCCGATGATGCTGCCGCCCGCGGCGCAACTTCAACAGTGTTTCCCCGTCAACGGCGTCACGGACTGTAATCGCTCTCCATCCGGCTGCTCATCCCTACCCCCGCACCCGTTGCACCACTTTCCCAAGTACCCGAAGTGCAACTGCCTGTTCTGCGGCGGCGACGGCACCTCGCCACCCCGGCACCCGCTGCCTAACATGCCGCTGCCAACCGCACAGCAGTCTCCCGTCACCCCCATGTCACCGGCCTCCCTGTTGGCCGGTTCCATGTACACGTTCGAACACTACCTGCACAGCAAGTACCTGCCCGACATATTCCGGAAGCGGCGGAGCCATTCCGATTCCGATGTTCCTATGTGGTTCGAAGCGACCAAGGCCGAGCACTGCGGTAGCGACGACCACTGCAGCTCATCCGCGAACGCCGTCTCCTCGACGGCTGTGGTAACCACCACCCCGTCCCCAGTCACGGGCAAGCGAGGCAAAAGACCGTTTTCCGTGCCCCACCCGCTCGACAAACCGGCCCGGAAGAGGGCTGGCAGACCGTCGGCCGCGTCCGCGTCCTCTTCCCCTCAACCGCCTCAGGACTGGCCGCTCGACCTGTCCATGAAGAATTGGCCAACCCGACCCGCGGCCGTCGTGCCGCCTGCGGCTTCCCGCGAACATCCCGCGACGTCCGGAACACAGCAGCTGTCCGCCGCGTCCACCACGGCCGCGGTGCCGGTCGCTTCGTCCGTCACCACCATCACCACAGCCGCTACCACCACCACCACCACCACCACCGCCGCCGCCGCCGTACAACCCGCTACCGCCGTGCCCACGTCCGTCGTGTCTGTCGGCTACTACAGCAGACCCGGGACGACGGGCGGATACACTGTGCCCGTGGTCAAGGGCGACGTGGCGTCGCGCACCACCAAGGCGTCGGTGGCGGTGCGGTACAACCTGGAGGTGTCGCCCGTGGTCGAGGAGATGCCCGTCGGCTCGGACGTGGCGTACGTGTGTCCCGTGTGCGGCCAGATGTTCAGCCTGCACGACCGGCTGGCCAAGCACATGGCGTCCAGGCACAAAACGACGTCGGCCGCGGCCGCCTCGTCGTCGTCGTCGTCGTCGTGCTCTTCGGCGGACACCGTCGGTGGCCCGGGCGACCCGTCCGGCAACGGGGCGGGCGCCGCCGGCACCACCGCCACCAAGGCGTACCCGTGCGAGGTTTGCAACCGGTCGTTCGCGCGCAGCGACATGCTCACGCGGCACATGCGGCTGCACACGGGCGTCAAGCCGTACACGTGCCGCGTGTGCGGCCAAGTGTTCTCGCGGTCCGACCACCTGAGCACGCACCAGCGCACGCACACCGGCGAGAAACCGTACAAGTGTCCGCAGTGCCCGTACGCCGCGTGCCGCCGCGACATGATCACCCGGCACATGCGCACGCACTCGCGCTACGAGATGGTCTCGTCGTCCTCGTCGCCCGCCGAATCCGCGGCCGCCGTGGCCGCCGCGCTGGGCCTGGACCCGTTGTCGCCGTCGCCCTCGTCCCCCGGCCACCTGCTGCTCTCGCCGCCGCTCGAGGTGCCGCCGTGCAAGTCCGAGCCGCAATAGTGCCCGTGGCGGTCGTGCGGCGTAGTAGCTGCTGCTTAGCGTCGCCACCCCCGCGCACCACGGGTACGCGCGACCGCTGGTGCTGCTGCGACGACCACTCCACCGCCACCCCTACTACTCACTACTGCTACTACTACTACTATTATACTATTGTTGCACCGCGGAAGTCAACGCATCTACACGTGTAACTATAAACGGATATTTTTTTTATATATTGTATGTAAATAGTAAACATTAAGTAAAAACACATACACACACACACACACACACACACACTCGTGCGCACACAGCTTTTGAACAAAACCAAAGATATGTATTTAATTTAATTTCTCTGTCCGCGCAACGATTCGAATCTTTTCGTACGTCGTATTGTGTGCAGAGCAAATCGTTACGACTCCTTTTCTCTCTCTCCATACCGTTTCTACCGCCGACTACCATCGTTCTAACACGCGCGCACACGCTGTGATCAAAATATCAAATTTTGTATTTTCTCGCGAAATTGCCGTGAACGGAAGAGATTGGTTTTATTTTTATTTATTTATTTTTATTATTATTATTATTATTATTATTTCGTTCATCGACAATCATATCTTCTTCATTTGTAATAACTATACGTACGTGTAATTTTTTTTCTTTCTTTTTTTACTATATTATATATATATTAGACATTTACCTATGTATGAATAAAAAAATGTAAACAGGGTGTGTGATATTATGTTATATTTATTATATATGTACAACGTGCCATCCTACGTAAGTTCGTTTTGTATTACCTTTTTTTATTATTATTATTATTATTATTACTATTGTTATCGTCGTATAGTTTAGATTAAATTAAAAAAAAAATATTGTTTTCGAAATTGATGTAATTGTTGTATCGGCATTATCTATCAATATTATTATTATTTTAATTTAATTTTCTAAATCTATATCTCTCGCTCTCACACACTTACTATCTTTCTCGCTGTGTATCACGATACTATAATATAATAGGTACATTTAATATGTTACGCGCCGAAATGGATTTGCTCAAATGTAATATTAATCATACGGGGAAAATAAATAATGTTTAGCTTACACTCGCGTGGAATAAAATAATATTATACCAACAAAATCAGTGCACACGACCATTTAATTTCTGAACATATTTCATTGTCGTTCACGCGATACCTACTTTTGGTTATTTTATTTAAATAGGCAAACATATTTTATTATATTTTTACACTTTTCATTGTCGTCCATCAGTTTTTGGAATTTTTTTAAGTTTTTTTTATTCATTTTACGTATATACGTACATTATTTTATGTATATGATAAACGAATAAGTAAATTACCGGTAAAAAAAAAAGAAGGAAAAATGTACAAATTGTGATAGAAACGTATTTACTGTTATGAAATTGTCTAATAGTTATTAAGGAACGGTAAAACAGGGACAAATTTGTTTTTATTGTTCGTTTATTTTTCGCAAGTATTTTCGCATGAATTTATTTTATTTTTTATTTTTACGCCCGTTTAATTTATTTTGTAATAGTAAGTCGAAAAGAAAAAAAACACCTCTATAATATAGGAATTCAATTTTATAATGATTTTTTAAAACGCGTGTATCAGCCCAGCTCCTCCCGCACCACATGTACTCAATTTGCGCGAATATCATTACGACGTGCTTTATACCGGTGCGATAATATTTTATTGTTGAAATGTATTGTGCAGCATTACGAAATATTTATACTTACATTTTTGTCCTATATATATCATATAATAATAATAAATTTGTGTATATTTTTTATTGTTTTAAATTGATGAACCGACGCGTGGAACTCAGAAACGTTGTTGTTGTAATTGCTTTGCTCAAATCCTGTGTTAAATTGATTAATTAATAATAATAAATAAATAAAAAAAACATTTTAGAAATAAAATGCTATTTTATTCGATGTGTCGAAATGGTCGTTTTTTTATTTTTTATTATTATGTCTGTGTACCGTGAACATTTGTGTTGATTACGTGAGAAGAAACTCGTAAGCGAAAACGAACAAAATAAAAAAAAGAACCGGATGGGCCTCTCTCTGCTATACAATTGGGGGTGGAGTGCACCTCGTTTATAGGATAGGTCATTATTACAATGGATTTGTTAAATTTGAATGCAATGATAGATATCATTGTATACGAATAACGATTCTGAACGGAGTTAATATGTTTGTCTAGGATATAATACATTGTTATTTATAAATATTGTAAAAAGTATATTTTATTTTGAAACGATAAATATATTTTTTAATTAGGATGGGTTGGCAGTTCCATACAGCGACATAGTTAAATTATTTAAAAATAATGCATGTAGTTATTATAATAATACCTTATATTAACATATAGTATCAACTCTAATATTTATATATGTTGGTCATTATACATGTTGACGACGTTGACGTTGATACTTGATTGCGACTTTTAAAATTAACAATGGATTTATGTAATTGATAAATTAAATAATTTCAACATCAACAAAATTTTTTAGTTACGATAAGTTTAACTTATTATAAACCTTGTATTAAATTTTCAAGAGTTTTCGGTTAACCAATTAAATTTTATAGATGTTTAAAAACAAAAATTTAAATTGTCCATAAATAAGTCATACTATGTCTAAATACTTTGAAAACTTAACCATGTATAGAGAACGCCAATATAAAGATTTGGTGAATATTTCAAGTTGTTACGATTTTTGGTTTTTGAGTTAGAGCATTTAAAAAAAATGTAATTTGTAAAAACGTGATTTCGCGTAAAATTTCCCGTTTTTTCGTAATTTTTTTATCGTTTTTTTCGATTTTTTTAAAAAGTATTGAAAAAGTTGGATTTTTGACTTGCCAAAGTACCATCTACATTCACTTTCCTTTCAGAAAAGTTGCTGTTTAAGCAAATCGTAGCATTTTTACTGCCAAAAAAGGTGTCGTCAGATAAAAAAAAAAAAAAAAACATCATTGTAAAACCAATATATTCCACATCACTCCGTTCAGAATCTAATAAATATATCTATTTTTTCATACACGTACCACCAATGGTGATATTCTTACACTTTGGCGGTGGCGACGATGTATTTGTTGCTGTCGGGTATTATTTAAATAAGTGCACGACGGCGTCGTCTTCGTTTTTCCGTGCACGGATCATCATGGCTAAAATGTAATTTATATGTTCGTCCGGTGATGTCGCTCGGCGGAAAAAGATACAGAAAAAAAAAAAAAATGAAGGAGTGCAGCAGGTGGACGAGATGAAGAACACGATTTGCAGCCGATCGAACAACGACACACTGTTCGGTTAAAACGCACGAAACGTACAAATACACGGACGCGCGTGTCCGTTTCCACTCAATTTATATTTCGTTAATTATTCCCGTCGTACGTTTCCCGTGGTAATAATAACGTTGTTCGATTCCACGTGAACTGCATCAGCATCGACGCGCAGAAGCAGCCGTCTTCTCAATTTCCGGTCGTTCGTCCGACGAGCTCTCGCAATAACGATCGATCCCCGATACGCGCGTGTTTAATATAATGTATAATATCTATAAATAATAATAATATTATCTTCAACGCACGTATACACGACGACGATCGTTTTCCGTGTAATTTTTTTTTTTTTCCTATTCCCTCGTGTTTCATGCTAATCGAACACGAGACGGCGATAAGCGAAATAATATAATTATTACGAGAACGAACACGGGCGCTGCACGTGATACGTATTTTACAGGGACGGATGTTCGCTAATGATGCTCAACGTTTTTTTTTTTTTTCATCCGCAGCAAAATTATCTACCAAATATTATAATATTATCATTATAATTATTCCGTTCAGACAGGAAAACTTTTTATATTTTTTTGTTCGTAATCTTTCCCCGTTCTAACCTCGACAACACACTGATACTGGAATACCTAAATTATTATTAATCTTTTTATCTTTGGTAATAACCAGGGCTCGGGACTTAAAGCATTTGCTTGTTTTTATTGTTTGACATGAAATGTAACGGAGTTATGGATGTGTACGTCATGTTATAACACGTTTAATTACATATTCATATTGTGAAATTTTAAGTGCTTTTTTTTTTGCTTTTTTCGACGATTTTTAAAAAAATGTTTATTTCCTGTTTTTCTGATCATTTTTGAGTTTTTGCATATCTCTGCTTATTATTATACACGATGACGTAGGCTATAAAGGTTCTAACCTTCCCCAGATTTTTTTTAAACCGTTTATAAATCTCGTTTACATTTTATATTCCATAAAATGCCTCGGAAAATAAACAATAAGGCAAAATGTCTCGAAAGTCAAAGTTAAACTTTTTTCAAAGTATAAAGATTTATTTATTTTTTTTTGATTTATTAATTAAAAAAATAAAATATGAACTATATTTTTTTGTTTTAATATTTTTTGTAATCTTTAATTTTATATCCAACACAGTTTCAAAATATGTCTAGTACTTAATCGTGTTAAGAAAATTCAAAATTGTTTGCTTATTTTTGCTATTTTAGATCCTTTCTTTTTTTGAATGAAATATTTTTATTTAAACTTTAGTTTTTTAAATGTTTATTTGAATGCTAACATTGAATTTTTTATGTGCTATAAGTCCCGAGCCCGGGTAATAACTTATTACCGATCGTCGATCGCAATCTACATATAACACGCGTTTTGCATATAAATACGTATTTATGTACGTATAACTGAAAGCACCCACCGTTCCGCGTATTTTTATTAAAAATTATTAATAATTCCTCAAATGGCGAATTTTTGTTACGGGCTACCAGAACGCGCGGCGTGACGTAGCAAAAACCGGTCAACGACCACGCACAATTTTAAGGTACACTGGTTTTCTGTAAGTTAGAACAGATTAACTGATTTATTTATTTATTTATAATAATTAAACGGACGAAGTCCTTAAACATATGGTTTAAATTACAGCAGAAGAGTTTACAATTATGATGATTGGTAAAGTATACAATGAGAAATATACAAAATTTATATGATAATGATTACAAAACTACGTGTTATCCTGAAAACAATATAATAATATAGACAAGTAAGACAATATAAAATAAACTTCACTAGTCAAAATTAAAAGTATGACTATTTCCAGCAATTATTAACTGATTTGCAGGACTATTTAATATATAATTTTTGTTAGGATGAATAGGATAAAAAAGTTCAGGATTTCTGGTATTAAAGGAATTAGTTTTAAAGTTAATTCAGCCAAACAAATAAATGATAAGTCAGCCATTGCTTTTTGTATATCATCTATGATATCATAGAACATGATATTATGTAATAAAGCACCCACTATAAAAAAAATCATAGATCCGCCACTGATGGTTAGAGATCGAAAATTCCCAAGAGCCGCGCCCCCCATACAACGTGCAATGTATACATTACAAGTAGGGATGAACACGGTTGACCCGGATTGAAAAACGGTACAGGTGAGATCGTACTACGTCTGAAAATCGGTTTTTAGGTGAACCCGATAACTACGATGTACGTGTGCCCCTCGATGGTGGCTTCCTAGAATAGTGTACTAATCGTCCGAGGGAAAACCGAGTGTCTGCGACAAAATATGATGGAAATTATTACCAGTAAAACTCATTACATTTAATACTTCTCCACGAAGTGCTTAAAAGTGTACCTGTGAATTTCAAAACAATGTTGAGAGTATACGACGTATATGTTGTCACTGTGCGAACACCACTGACTGTTGAAAGTTCAGTGTTTAACTTTCATCGAATTACACGTGATCCGAGGAAAATAAATCCGATGTACCTGTAGTACGTGATTTTTAACGTTTTTATGCGATTGCCTGCCGTCGTTGTTCGCCGATCAATACGATCGAGTTCGAATATTGAGGACATCGTTCATCCATTCGTCGCTTCGATACATGACGGACGGTATAGAGTAAACATGCTTCATCAACCAGTCGCTGTATTCATATTTAACGTGTTGGTTCTTTTCTTTTCAGTACGATTGTATTACAATACAATCACATGTTGTTGAAAAAATAAATCATAAAATTAATTAAGTAATGATTTGAGAATACTTGCAAATTAAAAACGGTACCAAACGATATTTTTTAAAGTTCGGATCTCGAACCCTTACCTGCTCAGAAAAAAAAGATTCAAAAGTCATAAATGACTTCCTACAAAGGCACAGGAAAAGAGAATATTGATTTATGTCGTGTGGCTATTATTGTAGTATTGTTTTGTTTATGAGGAAGGTTTAGGTTTAGCAATATTATCGATGAAGAAAAATTATTTAATAATAACCGAAGAAATTATTGGTGAACTGGTAAATAAGTAAACATATCTCCACCTACAATAGCATATATGTTAAAATAGCTTATTTTATCCCAGAAATCACATACAACACGCAATGACGTATTTATTTAACGTGCCTACAGCGGCGAATTTAAAGAATTTATTTTGTTATTAATTATTAATACAATAATTGTATATTAATAACCAACTGTTTGTTTAAATCTTATGTTTCAGTATTTAATTACAATTTGTTTTGTATACTTAAGTAATATATATTTATATTGTATAGTAGGTGTATTAATTTAGTTATTTAGAGCGATGACTTTTCACAGGCCTAAACGCAAGAAACATATAAATACGCCCCTGGTGATTCATAAAGAGATGAATTCACAAACTTGATGTAAATGGAGTAAATTCAAAAGTACAAGTTTTCGTGAAATTGATGACTACACTGAAAATAACTTTGATAGTGAATGTGATGGTGATGACCCCAATGTGAGGGTATCATAGCCAATTTACCCCTAAATAAGCCTACAATAACCTATATTATATAATTTCTCCTGTAAGTGCCCCGACCGTAAATAGATGTTGAATATCACCTTTGGCGATAATTCCTGTGCGGTTTGCGTTTTTGATTTCTCAACGGATTATAATTTATACACTAACGTTTATCCTGTAGAGACTACAGTTGTCACCAAATACTACTTCCCATGACCTTTTTGAAGGTTTTTGATCATGTCTACTGAGAACGATGACGACGATCGGAATCGATTGTCGATGTGACTTCCAAAAGTGAATTGTTAAAAAGTTATAATCGCATTATAAATATTATGTTAACGTTGAAAAACGATTATCCGAAGTATATTTGTATGACTTTAATAGTTTTTATTTTTAGGTGAAATCGTTGTGTTGTGTGTGTAATGAGAGCAGATTTTTATTTTTTTAGCTTGGAGACCCTTAAAAATATTTCCCTGTAACAAAAATACTTCTTATCCACCACCCCTGTATGTGTATCTCATGACGCCATACCGAGGTTGGTGTGTATGTACTACGGTAAAAAGAATCTATCTACACGGTGGCCCGACACACACACTGGCAACGGTGCACTGATTATCGAGTAAAAAAAAAAAATCGGACGCACTAAGTATTTGTGTGTATACACATGACGTACCGTAGAAGTCGTGGCCCGGAGATGATGGGCTCAGATTAAACTACACCGGCGCGGTGAGCTGCTGACTTGCGTACAGGTAGGTTTACTACGCGTAGTAATTGTGTTTATGCGTTATAATAACGCTACGGAGAATTGAGCTGATTAATTTTTCGGTACTCGTGCGGTTTTCATATTATGCACCGATAATGGTTATTTTCCCGTTTGGGGTCGAGCATCTATTCTTGCTGGAAAGTCGCACTCCATGATGCAAATCTTTTGAGCTTTAAATACCGTCGAACGATTTGAGTACAATCTTATCGCAATGTAACTGAGCTTCTGGACAAAATTTAACATTTTTACCAAGTCCGTTATTAGTTTTTCCATTTAAATAGATTATTATTTATAGACTGTATAAACTATCCGTGAAGGTTTCATAATAAATAACAATACAAAATGCTTCGAAGCATAACGCCTAGATTAAAAAAAAAATTAACCAAAGTAAAAATTTATCGAAAAAAAAAGAATATTAATAATTAACCGAAGTTCTTGTATTTTAAACGTGACTCTTACCGTTAAAATGAGTAAGTATTAATCATAGGCGCAACTAGGGGGGTGCTTGGGCGTGCTTCAGCACCCCAGCTTTTTATTTAGCACCCCCACACCGAAACCACCAAAAATTTAAAAATCATGAAAAAAATGTTTGGTTTTTTTTGTATTTGACGTTTATTAGTACAAACACAAATTGGTTGTGATGATTATAGTTATATCATATATTAGGTACCTATGTAAAATATACAATTATTGTAGAATTAAGAATATAATTATTATATAATATAATATAATATATTTATATCTTTGCAATCATAGATAGGTAACAGTGGCGTGCGGTGATATTTTATGTTGGGTAAGCGCTTAAATAAAATTTCAAGTTAAAACAAAAAAAAGGTATTTTATTGATAAAAAATAAAATTTACAATATAAAATTTATTTATAGATAAAATCCATTCGTCTTTCTTGTTTTAAAAATTCGTTAATAACTTTATCATAAAATTTTGGATGATTTTTTTCTTTGTGCAGGAGTTCCTTTTCGATTTAAATTAATGATAATGAACTAAGTCTTTCTTTTTTTTGGCATTTTTTTTCTTGTAAAATTAGATAAAGCATGTGTACGTTTAGAATATTTAGTAAAAAATGATCCCATACCAGTAAGTGTTTGAAAAAAAATCTTAAAGTCTTTTATATTTGATGCTGCTTGTGAAAGTACAAGATTTAATGAATGACTAAAACAATGGACAAACAGTGCTTTTGGGTAGAGCTCCTTTACTTTAACTTGTAGTTCTCCAACATGACCACTCATAACGGCTGCTCCGTCATAAGTTTGAGCTACTAATTTATGTTATAATTCATACCTATTAACTATATCAATTACGTGTTTTAATAAACCGTCTGCTGATCTATCAGCACTAACGTCAACAAATGAGATAAAACGTTCATGTGCTTCCCCGGTTTCATGATGGACATACCTTAAAGTTATTGATAATTGATACAGATTTGTTATGTCTGAAGTTTCATCTAATAATATTGCAACAAAATTAGTATTTTTTATTTCTGATTTAACGGACGTTGATATGATGCTGCTAATTGAGCAAATAAGATCATTTTGAATTCTATTGGATGTACCACGGAATATGTTTGATGTTTCTAAATGCACGTTTAAAATAGAATCATAAGATGATAATAAATTTAAACAACCTAGAAAATGTCTCTGATTGAAAGAATTAAATCTTTCATTGTGACCACGAAGTGGTAATTCATGAATCGCCAAAAAACAAACACAATCAATAAAACGTTTTAAAACGTCTCTATTTTTTTTTACCAACTCATTATGGCGTATTACATCTGAACGTCTTTGTTCATCAAGCTGCAAATCAATTCTAGATTTTCCAAACATTTTTAATTTTAAAACAGAAGAAATATGTGTTTGAGATCGTTCATGTTTTTGAATACCATTTGTTAAATTATTTAAATTAACAAAACCACTATGAGACCAAACATTTTTTCCCCTGGTGAATAAAACACAAGGCCAACAGAAAAGTTTATTTAATTTTGCACTACCAGCCAACCATGAAATATTTAAATAATTAGAAATATTAAAATGACGAATGTAAACTTTGTTTTTTCTTTGTGATTAGATGTCAATTTTGGAATTTCTGGACATGGGGTCGACCATTTTTTACAATTGTTAATTTTTCATCAACATTTTTTAAATGAAATTCATTTTCCAAAAGATGCTCGATTAAGCAATTGTTTGAATCAGTTCAATTCATTGTCTATGAAAACAAATATAAAGAAGGCGAATATAATTTGATTCCTCTTAATTATAATAATTTTATTTATTTAAATAATAATTATCTATACCAATTCTATAAAATTATGCAATAGGAATTTAATATACTCACATTAAAAATGTTTGTTCAACACAAAATTAACTGACTTGTGGACACGTTGACGGTTGACGACAAAATAATAATTATTTATTTATTATAAGTATAGTATAGGCAGTATAGTATTATATACTATACTAGTATAGATATAACTTATAATAAGTATATTGACAACAAAAATAATCCCATATGCATCGTAAGAATATTGAAATTCCGTTTTTAAAAATATCGATAAGCGTTTGGCATAGCGCTTTCAACCATCACGTAAAAACGTGTATACCCCCGTGTATATCACAACTGGTCATTCCTATAAATAACGATATGGGAAAGGCAATCTAAAATACTGGCGCTTCTGTAGAGAAATTGCCTACACGAAAAAAAAAATAATTTAATTTCTTTCAAAATCTGATATTTTTTTTTAAATTGAACACAAAAATAAGAATTAATAAATATTTATAATTTTAATGTAAACAAATTGTCATTTAACATCTCAAATATTAATATTTTTATTTTTTTCCTTTTTGGTTGGGCATGCGCCGCTTACCTAGCTTGTCCGAACCGCACGCCACTGATAGGTAATAAATTCTTCAATCAGCCGTAATTTTAATGTCATTTAAAGATATGAAGGTTTTAGGTAACAGAGAAGTGATAAATTGATAAACCCAGTAGCTTCTTTATAGAGTATTGTCACTTTGTAGTTAATTCGATCAGCCTAATGTGAGAGAAGCTTCTCGTCAATGCGCTGTTTAAAAACTGGCTAAGAGCAAGTATGGAACAACAGCGGTTCACAAATTTATCAATTTTAAACATCAAAAGAGACATTGTTAACAAAATTAGTTCTTCAGAAATACTAAAAAAGTATTCTACCAAGAATAGAAAATTATTAGTATAAAATAATATTATTAGGTATGTATAATAAATATGTATATATTCCATTTAAACTTTATTATTATTTTTATCACTTAAACAAATTATATACTATAACTAATGTATTTATAAGGTATATTATAGCTTTTATACTTAAATATTAGTGTGCTTATGGTTTTATAGTGTGGATTGGAATGTTTATAATAATTATAAAATTGTTGTATGGTAGGTGTTTGGGGGTGTGGGGGCTTGCCTCCACGGGTCTGTGTCTTCTGCATAATTTTAGCACCCCCAGTGTTTGGCCTCTAGTTGCGCCTATGGTATTAATACATCTGTATCCCATAGAGTGTAGGGCGTGAGCCTTATTCAGGGAATTATTGAACCCCAGAGCCTCAACTACACTTGGATCGTGCCCGGATCCCTTTTCAATACTTTTCCTACCTGCAACCGTACCGTTCTTTAAAAAATCCCAAATACTCGCTTGTGCTACGAAGTAGATGCACATATCTGTATAATTTGTACGTACACGCCGACGATATATTGAAGTATAAGGTTTGCGTAACTGCTCTTGTTGAAATTTGTTACGCTCCGTCAATTGTGCGCATCTTTGGAAAACTATCTTGCATATTTCGAGAATTTCGGTAAATAAAATACGTTTAACGGGCCCGACGGGCTTATGTACACATCGAGATTAAATCGACTTTGCCGCTCGTTTCTCGGCTTGTATTCCGTATATTGTATTTAGATAGTTGTTGGAGCGTTTGAGGCTCGAAGGAACGGCGTTGTGAATTGCAAACGATCGCGCGTCTACGGCATTATTAAAAATGCAAAATAAACGCGTGTTCGGTCGCGCTACGTGTCTTTTGTTTTTTTACACACGTCCGGCCTCACCGATACCGCCGTCTGCAGAGACACGTTGGATCAATAAGATCAGGCCGATCAATTGTGAATTATAAAACAAAAACCCGAGACACGGTTTGCTCCGTTTGTTAAACGTTTATGTACGCGGGTACGTGCATTGTAATCAAACATATTTCACGTTTTACGTTTACACAAAATATACAATTGCGCGTAAAACAAAGGCAGCGGATATGTTCACGATAGATGATTATGAAATATTATCCAAATCAACTAATGCAGTGTCTAAACGCGTGTAAAACAAACCCAATTAGTCACCAACGGCGAATCTAGGAACGACTTGTAAAAAATATGAACGATCCTTGTGCGGTGATGGAGATCCGATTGCATCCGTCTTTTCGTGAACGCCGGCGCCTCAAAAACGTCAACATCGTTAAAAAAAAAACAAATAATGAAGACAAAAATAAATAAACAATTTTATGGCAAAGCTTAACAAATATGTATTTTAATTTACTTACACCTGTAGAAGGATATTTCGATTGTTATCATTGTTATTATTTTTGTGTTATCGGCGCCGTAATATAGTTTTTGATCGTCGTCGGTATCAGTGTGTGTTCGGAAATCGTCGACAATATTTCTCGTGAGATTTCATTTTTATACATTGTAGTGCATTATTTACTAATTTTAATTATTTGCACACCAGGTGATCCCAAGAGTGGTGGGATGCTATTTGTGTAAATTGCGTAAGATAAACATATACTATACCTATTGTGTTTCATGAACAAAAAAAAAAAAAATGCTTATCCAATACCAATATGTATGTAACTGCGATATTTTATTGCACGCTTTATCATGTACATTCGTCAACGGTAATCATTTACGCAAACAGTGAAACAACTAAATAGGTTCCGTATGTCTCATAAAATGTTCAGCAAAGAGGTAAAAGTTTAAAATTATGTTACAGATACTAAAAACTGTGTAATTATCTCCGATCCAATAGTTTCGAAACCGACTTTAGTATATTGTAATGTATCGAATTTTAACTAGTATCTTAACATTGTGCCATCTTAAAACTGAGGAAAAATAATCATTAATAACGTTTGCCGTAGTAGACAACACGTAGTACACCGAAAACGATAATTGACTAGGTACACTTGGTCGATGAAATCGTGTCATCCAACAAGTGTTGATAAGTTCATTGTACGAGCGTACAATGAATGTACCAACCGTCGCATGAGGTCAACTGGATCGATCACCAAATGATCATTTCAAATTCGCTATCCATCAACGATAATATCAATACGAGTATTTTGGTTTACCGGATATCGTGGCCGTCCATCATAATGTTTGTCTCGCATCGATTTCGGAAACCGATTCTTATGCGTCCCTGCGGATTTCGCCTAATTAATCGTCCTGGTCCCACATCTCCAGCCGTGTTTCCAGTGCTTCTGTTTCAGGTCGATTCGTAATAATTATCGGAACAACTTTCGTGCGTGGTTCTCCCAGAACTTATTTATCTCGTTTGACGGATTTTTCAATATTTATTTTTGTACCGTTGTAAAAACAAATAATTTTGTTGAACAAGAAAAATTAATTGGTATAAAAAAAAAAAAAATAAATAAATAATAATATTACAGCGTAGTTTCTTTTGTATTTTTGACCGACTGACAGCTTTCGGCGAGATTAGATAACGTAATGCGTATTTTACGGACACAATACCTGTAGTAATTGTGATTGTACCGATCGAATTACTTACAAGAACGGCAAAACGAATTTTTCCAGCGGTTTTTCCTAAACTCAAGAATCTATTCAGATTTAAACGAACGTATCGGATAAGAATAAAATAACATTTTTAAAAAATGCGAGTCGGATAATGTGATTATCGAAACACGATAAAAATATAATGAAGGGATATGTAGGTATCGTGCGTCTTCAAACATCGTATGTCGGCATCGATTAATATCTGTATCGTATCAGTTTAGGAAACGGATGATCGTTAACGATGATCACAAAATAATACTATGATGTAGATAAATGTTATACTTAAACAAACTGCACTCGGTTATTTATGTTAATGTGACCCACCCCGCACGCGTAACTATTATTATTAATAATTCATAATTAATATCGATAACATTATAATATGTAGGTATTTTATTATAACCGTTTCTTTTAAATTCAATATTTATAACGAGATGGTTATACGCGTTTAGTAATCGATCTATTTAATTATTATGTTTTATTTATTTTTTTTAACAAGGAATGTACTACGAATTATTGGCATGTGTACTAATAGTAATTGTTACATTTTATCAATATCGTGTAATGTTCTCCCTCAATAATTACCAATTAATTGCAACATACTAATGGAGTACATGGATTTACCTCGTGTGCAAGGTATTAAAGACGACCGCTACCAATGGCGCTGAACCACAAAAAATGCACTTTACCAAATTATATCGTTACCTACCCAGTACCCCCCCCCCCCCCACCTAATAATGGT
Organism: Sipha maydis; assembly: GCA_034509805.1. Taxonomy (NCBI): domain Eukaryota; kingdom Metazoa; phylum Arthropoda; class Insecta; order Hemiptera; family Aphididae; genus Sipha; species Sipha maydis. Next base: position 14,125 of record JASXSY010001847.1, on the reverse strand, counting down.
TAATATCCATAATTTCGTAAATTATTGATACACACGATAATCATGACGACCGTAGCGGCGTAACAAAACGACCAGCCAGTAGATATTACCGCAACATCTATAACACGAACCTAAAATAAATACTCGATTTTACGGCACATCGCATTATCGTGGTTCTAATCTGCGTCGCTACACGGACTACGGCTTGCATCGTCGTAATCGACGTATCGCAACTGATGTGTTTTTATGCGATTATGGTAAACAGTTCTATCAAGCAAGTTTCGATCGTGTTGTTTCTATCACCAACGGTTTTATACTTTCATGATATATTTACACATGGGTACCGAGCTACTCTGTCCACTGCCCACCCGACCATAATTCACTGCGACAGTCGTCGTACTTGATCATAGGGACCGGCGTCACTGAGCGCTACTGCGACGGAACCGCATACGTTTATGGATGGAATGGAAATGTATATTGATGTAAACAATTACAAAGCGTAAGTAATCGAAGTGTATTGCATTTATTTTGATGTCCGATAACATGTGTACTCGGTATGGTTAATAGCTTAATCACTTAGGCTTATATATACATATATAAATTTACGTAGTTATTTTAAATTAATTTAGTGGTACGCAATGAGCGAAATCGATAAGCGTTTAAATAATGCCAAAGATTCAAATCATTGGTGATTAATATTAAAGAACCTAGAGACTTAATATATATTTTTTAACTCTATTAGAAATAAAACTGTCACAAAAAAATTCTGTGATTAGAAAGTTTTTTTTTTATAATTCGATTAACTCAATCACTTTTATCACATAAAACGTTTTGTTTTAAATCAAATAAAAATAAATTAATATGCGTTGTTAAATTGTATTTGTTACTGTTATTAATTTATTTTTATTTTATGTAAAAATTATTTAAGATGATTAAGTAATAAAAACATTTACGTCATTAAACACAAATAAAATAAACAACATTTTTTTTTCTTTCAGAAATTTAATGATCGTGATCACACATGAATCGCAATCGATTCGAAATCGACATGAACGACCACCATATAATGTAGCTATTAGACATGCTTCACTTTCACGTGAATTCACATCATTAACGTCTTGCGTTTTTCAGCTTTCTGAAGTCATTGTCTCGATCCCGGACCCTTTGGTTATTTCGTTTTACAATGACCTCATACAGCGGACGACGAGTAACGTGAACAAACGCATTTTTAATCGCATCTGTTTAGGACACTTGCAGTGTCAAATATTGTTTAGTATCCGCGTCCTAAAAACAATTTTCCGCCTCGAGGCAACCGCCTCTGTTGTTTCTGAAATAGCAACGCCGTCGGTTCGCACTTGAATCGGAGTAGTTAATTTAGGCAGAGTACGTTGATCCGTTGATGTGCGCAAGGAGACGTAACCGCTTACGGCATGTAAAAAAATACTGATCGAATGGCTAATTTTTCGCTCGAAAATCGAAAAACAAAACCGTAAAAAACCTACGGGAAGTTACAGACAACGTTGTTTCTCTTCGAGCTCGATGACGGGTCGATTTACTATTAACGTTTTAACGTTGACCGCTTCACCGAACAACACTAAATCAGTTGCTAGTGCTGGAATCGGATTTACAGTGTTGCGAATTTTTTAGACGGGGAGCGTCCACCGCGCGGTAAACAATAGCGTTCGGAGCTTCTCGTTTTCGACCACAACCATTCGTTCGCGGTACGCGTGTTGTGTTCAATGTTTACATATTGTTATGGAACTCATTTATCCCGGCACTCGTGTATCCGAACACCGCGGGATAACATTCTGCACGTGCGAGCGACACTCGGCGGATCGTAGCGCGCTGAAGTTGACATTACACTTCGCCCACCACGTCATCACATCGCAACCGTTCGGCCGCAAAACATTGCGCGTTTTCCGTGCCGCACCTGTGTACGCATCAATAACGTTGCGCATTAATTGCGTCAGCTCAACACAAGCGGAAGCGATTCGGAACGATTTCGTTTAACACGTACCCGCACAAAAATCTCCTTCGGGTAAAACGTCTACCGCTATTATTTAATATATTACTTCGACCTTAATCGTTTTTCGCGAACAAGATTTTTTTTTTTTTTACATTTTAATCTATCGATCTTACACCGCGGCAAGCGGAGGCGCGGCACTAAGGGGTACACGACGTGAGATCCGAGAACGGTTTTCGGCGGTCGCGGTGTACAGGACGAGAACCGATCGGGCGCGCTATAGCGGAATATTTTCCGTAATGAGCCGGTGCGTGCGCGTATCGACTCCGGATGGATTCAGACGACAACAATAATGACGTTCGGCTGCTGCCCGCGTATTTCCGAATTCGTGATAACTCGCATCGCATCACGTACCCACGGTAACTCCGACGCCTTCCTCTGCGTCTAAATGCATACGTGTACGTATGATACACTCTGCACGTGTATTCATTATTTACGCGTGCGTGCGTGTGGCCCACACAGGTTTATCATTAATCCGTGTAACGCGGTAGAAACCGGGGACGACCGACGTTGAGAAACTGATTTGCTTTCGATCACGGTTATTAGACGACGGGCTATATTATTATTTACGTATGCGCCGGTGCTACTAGAGAAGGCTCTTATTGCCACCGGATCGACCAACGGTCCTCCAACCTGTTCCCCCTTCTAAACATCCCGTCGCTGCTTTTTGTAGTAATACATGTACGAAATAGTTTTAACACGTACGTTGTTCGTCGGCGAGTCATTAAAATGTAGTACACACTTCACAGATTCGAGAGATCCCGAGCGATATTTCTCTCGGGCTTAGCTGCTGCGGGCATTATTCGAGTCACTAAAAAGTGGCCCCTAAAAATAGAAAATTAGTTACATTTGTATGCACTGTTCCCGAAGCAACTTGTTACTACATGGTTAAGGTGACCATATATTTTTCAAGTCAAACGTAATAAAAATATCCTAATAATTTTGATTACAAACAAATTTATTTTTTTAAATAATTATTAAAAAATTAAGTACTATTACTGTTTTAAAGAACAAAAAAATTTAATTAATTAATTACACTTATTGATGAGTAACTCATTTTCATTACAAACAAATTTTTCATGCCTGTATAGGTATATAAGAAAAGCGTCTACGTAAATAAAACGGTTGACGATTACTGCAACACTGAAATAATGAACTATGAAAAATAATTTTATGCTTGCGCTGATATTGCGGTGTTTGTACGTTATATCATATTTTATTAGTGTAATTATCTATCTCGATACACCACGCACAACCTCTGCCATTCGCCGTCATCACTCGACGCCGTCCACTACGCAGTAATAATGTCGCATTCACATATACTAGTTAAATAAAACGGAAACAGTAGTTAAATAACAAACGGAAACACTAGTTAAATAAAACATCAACATGTTAAAATCGATAATCAGAATTTTTACTACTTTCCGAAAACGAGACATTTTTATGTCCCGAAAATTTCCCGGGGGACAAAGGGACAAAGACACAAGAAACGTCCAGTTTAAAAAAACTGAAAATATGAGCATCTTATAATTCATATATATATCATATGATCAATGTGTTTTCATTGTTTTTTTTACCGGCACGTAATGCGTACTCTTATTTACATACGATTATATACCGTTGCCTTGAACATACCTAATAATATTATTGCGTAAAGTCGAAGATGGATTTATCTTTTTTTCGGCTATAAGCACCAAACATTTGCCGCTCCTATAATAGGTGAACAAATTACAATACCCTCCAAAATACCTACTCTAAATATTAAATATATAGACAAAAGTAGTGGACATCCATTTGAATTTAATTAATTTTCCAGTTTTTGATAAGTTTCGTGTGTTTTTTATTAAAACAACATTTGCCGCCCCCAAATTTTGCAGCCCTAGGCAGTTGCCTACAGAGTCTTTTAAAAGTCAAAGTCTTTTCCCAATTGGGAAATCCGTCTCTGCGTAATGTAAACGTACTGAGGTTAATTATTTGGTTTTCTTCTCGCGCATATTAACTTTCTAATCAGCTGATTGGAATACTTAGGTATCCTCCGAAATGAAAAGAAGAAAATGGCTTGCAGAACACGCAATCGGGACAATCGTCGAAAATGTCGATAAATGTCCACCCGACGTGTACGATGTGCTCGAATACTCATCAGAGTTTATGGTGAGCTATACCGTTCGTATTTGTCGTAACGCATTGACGCCCAAATAATACATTTCGCGTGGGCGCACGTCTAATAAGTCGTACGTACACTTTGCTCGTCTACATGGAATCCCGTATGCGACGTTTATATATTATTGTTGTGGCGTTATACCTACGTAATATTTTCGACGCCGGTCATTCGGTTTGTTTTTTTCGTCTTTCGAACACCGATTATTGTTGTGTTTTTTTCCGACCCAACACGTGGCATGCGCGTTCGCTCGCTCCGCAACGATCGGTGTAAACAATATGATTCATAAATATTTCTTATACCGGTGTGCAATTAAACGCCTATCTAATCGGTTTATCTGTACAATTTTATTTACCAACCATGAACGTAACGTCTCTCGAGTCCGTTGCATGTGATATCTCCGGTTTTCGAAAATTATAAAAATACGTACGCCTCGACGCAACTCCTTGCGACACATGATCCGACCCCCCCGGGTGTGTGCGCACGGGGAAAAAAAACCGAGTACACTTTTTCAAGAACTGTAAGCAAACGACCACGTTTTTTTCCGGTCGTCTCGGTGTAAATATACCGTTGCGCGCTCCCAGGAGGTAACCATTGCGTGCGTGCGTGCGATTTTCATTCGTGAATAGTATTAATAATTGCCATTGTAAACACGCCGAAATCATCGGTTTACTTGATGTAAGGTAGACGTTTTCCATCTCTTTCGTGCGTTCACGCTGTGATCGCGGCGTCGACCGTTTGCGAAAATTCAGTATGGAAACTTAATGCCATTTTAAGGTTAAGTCAAGTCGAGTTTACAATTTTGCTGGTTTTCAATATTGCCAAGTAGCCCAGAAGAACAAAAGTTTTTACGAATATGTTTCGCGGTTCACGTTCACGGGAATGAAGTGAAAATACGTTTTTAGCCCGTTGCTCCTAATTAGTATAAACAAATATTGTACGTGCAACAATGGGATTTACAAAACGACGATTGTAATTTTTTTTTATTTGCCCATAGTAACCTATCATGACATAAAGATAAGCATTTGTTTTCACGAGCGAAGCCGGAAGATTCGTTTGGTACGTATATATATATATATATATATGTTTAAACATAATTTACATTCACTGGAAAAAAACGTAACTGCGGAGACGCCCCGAGCTTGCAATCGTTTTTCTTTATTCCACTCAATCAACATACCGGGACTGGTAGGAGGTATAGACGCACGTATGTTTGTGCACGTATTATCTATACTCAGTCAAGGTGTACACGCGCGTAATTTAACCACATCATCACAATATCGTTGTCGCGCGCGCGCTCGTTGTTTACACCGCACGTCGTGTATACGCGGCACGTACGTGTTAATTAATCGTGTACACGATGTAGGTGTGTACGTGTGCCTGTGTGTGTGCGAGCGCGTGCGTTTGTGCGTGTACACGTATGTATACTAATGCGAGATAAAATTAAAAGGGAAACATACCGCGAGACGTATAAATAATAATGCTCGCCCACACCGCGCGTAAACGTACATTGTTAATATGTGTGTGTGTGTGTGTGTGCGCACGCGTGTATAAATTTGTTTATTTTCTAATTTTTCAATCTCTCGGTTCTTCTCACGAAAACCGTCATCGCGGTCAAGCGAGGGGGGAGAGGACGTTGGAAGGATGGCAGGTTTCCGCTGCAACGAGCCCGGGTCGTTGGTACGCGCAACGGTGTACGGATCGAAATCGTTACCGCGGATTGCCGTCAGTGGTCACGGCCAGTGATTTTTAACTCTTGCGATCGCGTACAAACTCTCCCAGGTACTGGGGTAGGTCCCGGGAACCGAGGTGCATGGCCGCCGCCGACGAATGCGTGTGCGCGCGTTTAACAAAGGGCTTATTGAAAAATGCGTAAAAATGCGTAACGATTATTTGGTGAACGAGTGTGACGACCGGGACCGACGACACGAGTTATTGCCACGACGACCGGCTCCGGGGATCGGACGTAATGATGGGCAAAATTATCTTGTAGCAAGACCAAGACCAAGATCAAGACTACGAATTGTTTTGCAAGACCAAGACTGTAAATGGCTCTGCAAGACCAAGACCAAAACTGCCATATTGGTTTTGGTTTGCCCATCACTAATCGGACGTAACGCACGTACTCGCCGTTTTTGATTATTACTGACGTACGCGGGTTTTTTCGTTTTCTACGCCTCGTATCGCCGGAGCGGTTCCCCGGCGTTCACGCGTCACGTCCAAGGCGAGCGCTACAAATCGTGGACCCCCCGCGCTAAACACTTAACGGAACGGTACGCGACCACCACTGTTAACATCACGGGTACTCCGTTCATCTGTGTCCGACGACCGATCACGAACGCTGTACATCTGTACTGTTCTCTGGGGGACGTTACAGAACCGTAAATCATATACGTATAAGATCTAAACCGTGGTCCGAAAATCATAACATAATTGTTGATAGCGCGATCCATTTTGAATCGAAAGTGTTTGTGCGATTTGATTTTCCGCACTGAGCTACGCGCCCGCGTAAAAGTGCATGTACATTACATATACGTAGTACGCAGACGTAAACGTGTGTACGGCGAAGTAGTGTGAGTAGCAGAAGTGTACGTTTAATGTTCACGGTAGAATAATCTCATCAATAACGGCTATAATATATGTGTACAAGCTCGCAAACAACACACACGCACACACACGTGTATTCGTATTTTAATATATTTATGTATATTATGCGCTCGGGATATTTACATTTTAAATCCGCTCAATGATCACGCGGTCGGTCGTCACTGGAAAAAAAAAAAAAAAAAAAACCGGAAGAAAAAAATCGGAATGCGAGGTTCCTCGACACTCGGCCGACGGACGTATGCGTGTGTCCGTGTGCGCGAGCGCGTAATCTAAGGACAAAATCGCGACCAACCAGTTTCGTGATTCCCCGGTGAGAATCGTACCCGGTTGACAGTTGTGACAAAGTGCGGATGCCCGAGGTTTAGTGTGTCTAGTGTGTACGTATACTTATGTGAGAGTGTCGTCGACGGACGCGTAAACGGGGTAAATCATAGTAGTCTCGCATGACGGGAGAATCATGTGTACATAGCACGCGGATACGGACCGATCACCGGCCGATCAACGTTCCGAATGAAATGCCGACGGTATATTAAAAAAAAAAATGTTTTTCGTTCCTCGCACTTGTTGCGCACGCGTGCATTTCAGATCGTTACCGTATATTGTATTTCGCTTTCGACGACTTCAATCGGTATCGGAAATTTCTCTCCGACGGTTTACGACCGACGGGCGCGGTACACGTTGAAAAAGTAAAAAGCATTACAATTTCGTACGCAACACTTTCGTACTCTCGTGATGTTGTTTCTAACGTTCCTAGTGTTTATACGATTTTGCGTACAAGAGGGGTGGGAGTAGTTGTGTTGTAAAAATTAAGCGTTTAAAAAAATATTTATAACACTCGTAAAGTCAGAAGTTTAACCCAAATGGCTAAATGCCTAGAGCACGAATTTCAAAATTAATATTTGTACGCGTAAAACCGTTGATGCAATATTCGTCCGTAGTACTTTATTTATTGAGTTATGTTTTTAAATGTTTTAATTAACTAATATATTCAACGCGAATATGCAATATGCCAATAGCGACTACCGATTATTTCTGGTAATAATTATTTTGCAAATCTCAGAGTATTTAGAAATTAATTGGGAAGTGCTAAAAATAAAATGAAATAAGATTAATAAAAGCGGGGTAGCTCAACCAATTATCATCCCTTTTTACGTCCTTGGAATTCGAAAACCGTGCAATACCTCTTTGGTCTTCAGGAATTCAAGTGTATTCGCGGTATTTACACAAAAATACGGATTATTTCCAAATGATCTTCTTTAATATACACTCACACACGCACACACGCGCACATCGTTTTCGTTTTTATTTTTATTTTTAATATACTCTTGTGTATTCATATTATATTAGTATTGTTTTGCTAACGACGGTTGGTATATCGCCGCGGGTGTTTATTACAAACATTGTCATTCATGGATTGTGATCTTGTAAGAAAATCAAATTCAATATGACGGATAAAATATAATATTCTATGGTGAAATTGGTATCCGTGACGAATCTGTTTTTTTTTTAAAAATCCTCGCCTACGATTTGAATCCCCCGCGACGCGTCGCTCGAACGATTGTTTTGGTGTGTGTCCTACGAAATAATATTCACATTTTATGCACACCGTGATATACGCATTATTATGTGTGCCTTGAAGTTGTTGAATGTATAGGATCGGGTAATGAAAATGTAAAAGGAAAAAATGTTTGAGAATACGATATTTTTGAACGGTAAAACCCTGGAAAGAGAACTGCGGAAGAAATGCTCAAAGAAAGGAATTATAATAAAATAATGGGTTTTGTACGCGATTAACTACCCGGATTATAAGTATACAATATTCAGTTTAGTACATAAGAACCGATTAAAAAGTATACGTTTCTTCTTATGCCGTACTGCTTTGTAAATAATGAAGAGTTTGGGAATTGCGTCCATTGGATAATAAGATGTGGTTTCTTTTTTCATACAGCTTAAGAAATGTGTAACAAGTTTTGAACAGTTGCAATTCATAATTTGTTTTTTCATTCGAAAGTATTAATTAATCAATTTTTATCTTTAGGTTTTTTTTTTTTACCTTTTTATTATACGTTATGTATTTAAATTTTAATTAAAAAACTAATTTAAGCTTCCAGTATAGAAAAAAAAAATAGCGTTCTAATCACTAAACATAGGCTATATATGTATAATACTATGCTCGTGTTCAATGTAATTACAAATTTAAAATACAAATACTATAAAAACAAAATTGATCTGTGCTAGTTATATGTATATATATTATAATATAAAAATGAATCGCAAAATGTGTTGGTTATCGAACTCCTCCGAAACAACTTGACCGATTTTCATGAAATTTTCTGTGTATATTTGGTAGGTCTGAGAGTAGGTTTAAGGCTAATTTAAAAAGGGGATTAACCACCCCCGGGATGTGCTCAAATAAGAATTTTGAGATTTAGGAAAGAAATTTTTGTTTATAAATGCTTAGTGGTTGCCATTGGTAATATATAAAATTAATATAATAATTATTCGGTGTTTTGTTATTTGTTTATTGGCTCTCGTGATTACTTGGCTCCCATGACTGAGTTGCACTTACTGCAGTGAGTTACACCAAAAAGGAGTTGAACAATCATAATTTTTTTTGTAAATTTTTCGGGCCACGAAGTGCACAGGATTAGCTGTATTATATATAAATGAATGTTTGTGTGCAGATCTGTGGGAAGAAGATAGACTAATTTAAAAAAAGTTAAATTTGGTTTTTTTTATTCATCGGATTTTAGTACATTAAGGTTAGGTTAGGATTATGTATTAATTGTAGTGATGGGAATGAAATCCGGATTCTTCTAAAATCTGCCAAATCCATATTTCGGATTTTGAAATCCGATAAACCTAATTTCGAATTTCAAAATCCGAGGCTTTGGTTTATCATTGCAAATTTCTGTATTCTAATTCAATGTTTTCAAATCTAAAATCCAGATTCAATGCAAAATCCGGATTTTAGAATCCGAAATCCAGGTTTACAGTAAAATTCGGATTTCGGATTTCGAACTTCAAACATCCGGATTTTCAAACTTCAGCAAATCCGGATTTTTCTCATCACTAATTAATTGATTATATTAATCCACCGTATTATGTCAAACTTGGTATACATTTTATACTTTATTAGAGTTAAATCATACACTTACGTACAAACAACACTAGGTCCGCGATCCATCGCAGGTAGATTGCCTACCTGATAATATACTGCTGCAAATCAGAATTTGTATACAGAAAACTTAAGATAAATCTAGAACATCATCCATCGAATATTAAATAACGAATTGAACAAAGTTTGAGTCATATATATATATATATATATATGATTTATAATATATGTACTCTGTAGAGTTGATATATTTAACGAGCAACGAAGTGCACGGGATCAGCTAGTATATATATATATTATGTAGTTATAATTATTTTATATATAAGTATACACGTTGTAAAATTAAAAATGTATTATTTAGTTATTTAGTATTATTTTATTTATTCATGTGGAAATATTTGTGGTTTGTCTATATAGTCGTATTTAAAATAAATTCTTGTTTTCGATTCATTGAGTAAAATAACAATTTCAATGACATAATTTCGGAAGGTCATAGGTTGCATAAATACCATAGGTATTTTATTTAAAAAAAAAAAAAAACACTGTTAACTAATAATCCAATTTTTTTATACTAACATTGAATCACAAATATTCAATATGCCGCCAGGTATTTATAAAACATAAAACTGGATAAGTTTGTAGTTTTTTTTTTTTATTATTATATAAGAGAAATATTGTGCGGTGACTTAAAATTCAAATGATAATGGTGTATATATTCATAAACTATGATCGATATGCGGACTTTTATACATTTCAGTTGTCACGTAAATTTTGAAAAGTTTTGGATGAAGGTTTTTCTGTTTTTCACGACCAGCTTACTTTTCAAATCAGTGAGGTAGTGAGAAATTCCATATCGGGAACTAAGGAAAGGCTTGATGTTTACTTGTTAAAGCCAAAATGTGGGTAAATGATTGTTAAAATGTGTGTATACTATTTTTGTGATAGTGGTTACACAATACAGAAGTAGTGTAAAAAGTTATTGCTGTTTGCTATTAACTGATATGCTTCATAAATTTAATATTCTAGGGAATAACCAGCACCAATGAATAAAAAAATCATAAATTTTTAAAACACCAATTGTTTTTTTTCGACTCTTGATATTCCCATTAGACGGTTTATCAGATAATAATTACAACTATTCATGAAATTTCAAGATATCGAGTCGTTTCAAACTTGATTTCAGATAAATTTACTCTTACTGATTTGACTATTAATTTTTAAGATTTATTTAGTTGGGACACAAATGTAAAATGTACAATGGTTATGATCAACGTCATTCGCTTATCGTTGCATCAAATGCAATTATGAATTGAAATATTTCGAGTAAACGAAAATAATACGCAGTATAAGCTAAGCGGAACGTCACTAAAACTAATGAATAAAATATTAGAAAAATGAGTGACTATCCTGAGCGGTTATTATAGGATGAGGGCAACGTCCTCTACACAAGGAATATGAGATACGTCAAAATGACATTGTTTTCTATCCGTAATGAAGTTGTCAAGTATAATATACTTCGCGGGCGCAGCAGCAATGGAGAAACGTTCAATAATAATGTTCAAAGCTCATAAAATAATAGGTCAGTAATATTGAAACGTATTTTTTATTTTATATTTTTATCACAGCAACCGTGGTATTCTTGTGTTAAAAGAGTGACGAGAGTGAAGGAATAAGGACGTGAAACCGCAGTCTATTATCAATCTCTCACTATTTCTCTGTAACACCCGATGTCCAGCGGTGTAAATAATATTATATACACAATATAATACATAAAATGGTGTGTAATAATGTTTTTGAAACGGGAATAGTGTGTGCCAGTGATTCCACCTGTTGAAACCGTACGCACGAATCATTTATGATTGGCCGTGTACATGTTATACAATATAAGGCACCTGTTTGATCCGAAGTCGAAATAAGTTTTCGATTTCCGCTGGTTAATATTTTTTTTCCACAAACAGTCATTGCGCAAACGCCATTTTCGCAAAACCGCGATTACAATACATAGACAGATGAAACGTATACCTGAGCACAACTACGGAAAACCGTGAAGACACGAAAGGGAATACGTCTCCACGGTCATGATTGTCATGACCCCCCCCCCCCCCCCTCCATTAAAACGAAAAAACACGTCAAGATCATGTCTTCCGTGATCGTTTATAGATTAGTATATGTAAACCGATGAGATTGAACTTAATCATTTAATTTTAAAAATTAACGATAGTAAATAAAGTTCCAATTTTAATTAACAATTTACTTTTATTATTTTTTAATTGTGTATTAAATGTTCGTCTTTTCGAAAAAATGACCGCCTCCCCATTATCATAGTTCTCGGTCCGCTCCTGAGCATTACAATACTGAACACATTTCACGACCGTCTACATTGCACTTTACACTACATAAGGTTCATGTTACACGTATTATGACAACAGGATACGCTCCGAACTGCCGCGGATATGGCGCTAGTCACCACCATTCGTTGCATTGCAATGTACCGCGATGTTTTAATAAGACAATATGAAAATGTTAAACTATCGCGATTCTTAGAAGTACACACAGGAATTAATGTGTTTTACTGAAAGCGTTTGACTGCGAAGAGAATAGGCCGGTACGTACCGAACCATAATATTAATAATTAACAATAACCTATTACGCGACGTGTCACGGGATCCAACATGACTATTATGCTACGCGTCACATCAATATAATCGTACTCGGTCGTGACATTATTGAAGCGGTTTTTTATTATTTTCGAACAACGATCATTTACGGTTTGTTTGTAAATCATACATAGGTACCTACTGTTTGTGAGTTGTATTCATCATTCGGCAGTGTTCGTTTTCGCGCGACATTTTCGATGCGATATTTCATGCACATCGTACAATTCGTTCGTTATAGTATTCCGGTCGCGAATATCACATTTGTCGCGCGCGCACGAACGAATCGTATCGGAACAATCGTTTCGCCAGAGATTAGGAATCGTTTTGTTGGGGAAAGAGCACACACACACACACACACACACGCACAAAGATAATTATTATATTCGCAATGAACGTGCGTGCACGCGTGGAGAACAATCAAATTCTTCTCGATTTGTTTTCATTTAATTTATTAATTGTACACGTTGTTGATTTATGCACGTATGGCCTTGAAACGTGTGCTCGACGGTATTGCACGTAGTCGTCGTCGGAGTGAATGACGAAAGTTAATGTATTACGTCGTGATAAATAATTTTTGCGATTAAACGAAAAAAATAAAAAATAAAATGTGTAAAATGTAGTAAAAAACAAAAACAAAACGTACACCGCTCGTTTTTCTCTCTCTCATCTCCCTCGCGCACCATGCGTTGCTCGGACATCGGTGATAAGACGGCTGCTAGTGTATACGAAACACATCACACACGCGTGTTTGTGTGTGTGTGTACGTACGTGTGGAAAACCGCTTATAATTGAATTACTCGTACACGCAATAGTAGCTACGGTTAATAACATACAGATGTATTATATTTCACGTTAAACCTGTATCAACCGAACGGTGTACGTTCGTATCTACCGCGTGTATCGACTATCGATTGTATAGATTAACCTGTTGCAGCACTCCGCGTACCGGTGCCAAAAGTGTCCCGGCGTCGGTTCGGATGAAATTCGCAACATGAATTTATGGATTACAGAACGCCAAATCGGTATGACGACCGTACCACGCGGTGGAAAGCGTTTAAGAGTTTTATGTCTAACGTTATATTCTAATTTTTTAAACACGCGTTTTCATTATTTTCAAATATCTCATTCACGTAAACGTATACCGTTATGATTTCACGATAATAATAAATTAGCCAATGTTCACGATTAATGCGGTTTTTCAAGTCAGATATACGTTTTTTTTTTTTCCTTTTACAGGTGAACATAATACGAGTACATACATACACATATCTTTACATTATGTGTCTTGTATCTAATAGTGTATAGTAATGATATTCGGTTGTACGCGTGTGTCGTTGCGCACGTCCGAAATGCACCGCACGATATTGTTGTTTTCGATGATGAACGTAAAAACTTATTTTGACTAAGCATCGTTCGAATTCGGGATGTTTCAACTTGATACACGCTATACTTTGGCGGTTTTTCACGTCATGTGTTTTGAAAGTGAACCGCCGAGGTGCATGCTGTTACGGGAGCACCGCCAGAACAGATACGGGTTGTACCGAAAAATCATGCACACAACACGTTCATGTTGTATTACATTA